>CM056505.1:30777102-31075471 GCA_029783415.1 Anisodus acutangulus | reverse complement strand
AACAAAACTTCTGTGACTAAAATTATTCCAGCAGTGTTTAAAATTACAGAATTTATATTGAATGGATTTAATTATTTAGATTGGAGTAGAAAAATCAGAATCTACTTGCGTAGTGTTGAAAAAGATGACCATTTTACTCGAGACCCTCCCACAAATGAAACAAAAAAGATTGGATGAGAGATGATGCTAGATTACTTTTGCAAATCACAAATTTGATTGATAATGAAGTTGTTGGTTTGGTTAATCGCTGTGAATTTGTTAAGGAATTAATGAATTACTTGGAGTTTTAATATTCTGGTAAAAGCAATGCATCTAGAATTTATGAAGTTTGTAAGGGTTTCTATTATTATGAGAAGGAAGCTAAATCAGTCACCACATACTTCACGAAGTTTAAGAAAAATTATGAGGAGCTCAACATGCTTCTATCATTTAGTAGCGATATTAAGGTGCAACAGAGTGAACAAATGGCAATTGTGGGGTTTCTAGTTGGACTCCCTGCTGAGTTTGAGACTATTAAATCTCAAATTCTCTCCGGCTCTTAAATCACATCTCTTCAAGATGATGACGTAGTTCAATGGATAAATTCATGAGATTTGTTGGGATAAAGCGGATAATACGTGTCATGAATTTTGGATCGTGACAAAATTATATTACTGCGATATTTAGGTCATTAAAGTAGGACCTCCAATAAAACCTTTTTTTAATGATAATAGAGATCGTGTCAGCTTATGTGCACTTTGCTAATTCTATGAGATATTTCCACCAACACAAATATTTAATAACTATGTCTAATGAAGATTGAACTTGTGGAGAAAAATCACTAGTAGTTTTTGATAGTGTAAAAGACTAGCCACAGTCGGAGTACAAACATAAAACGCTTAATTTATTCCCATTTACCGCATCTGAGCCTACGGGAAGCATGGAATGCTGTAAAAAGCAAAAGTGTAAGAGATAAAACATATTTTAAGGAACCAAAATGTTTTGAAAAGCAAATACAAGTAGATGATTCTGGACGTGGGTGTGTGTGAGTGTGACCGTGTGTCAGTGGATGGGCAACCAATAACTCGTAATAAAGTATGGATAGTAATTTTAAGTTATATGCTAATAGTGTAAAAAAGAATTTACACTATTAGTATGATTTTGTTGAATATGAGTAAAGTCCCATATTAGCTGTTAAAAGATACTTATGAGAAGTAATATATTCTTAACTATGTGACTATTCAGACTTGATTCAACTCGAATAATATTATAATATGTTAAAAGTATTTTTGAATTTTGAATTGAATAAATCATATAGTATTAATAAGTTTCATATTCTTCTAATTTTCAAGTTATCATATAGGTTTCCTAATACGAAAAGTTACTAAGTATTAAGGTTAACTTAATTTAATTAATAATATAAAAAATTATACACTATCAATACATATAATTTAAACTCATCAGAAAAACATAAGCTTTAACTTAGTAATGAGCCAAATGGAAATGTAATCCTAATAGTCGATTGAGAATAGGTTCTGTTTCTACTTATAAAATATTATTTCAAGATCTTAAAGGGATCATGAAGATTGTTTTAGTTGATTTTTTCTAGAGTTTCCGATTTAAAAAAGAAGATCGAATTAATCTTACATATAAAGATATCAGTTAATTAATTGATTTAAATTGAAATGGAATCTCTGAAAACTTTATTTAATTGTATCTTCCCCATCTTGCTATATATTCCTCAAAATAATACTATATACATGTATCACCATGTGCATCCTTGCTCATTGCTTCCTTGCTACTAGTAATGGGGGGAAATATTTTTTTCTATAAATGAGATGATTATGTCATGCATGACATATTAACGACAAATATTAGTAGGATCCTTAGTGTTACATATTTCAATATTTATATTTGTTAATCACAAGTACTAAGTAGAATATTATTGTCATTAATATTTTATTTGGCTTTTTTGGTTTTACCACCTGGTAGGGTACAAAGATGTTCCTCTCCTTCAGTACACACACAGTCAGCAGCTCCTTTAATGTTTTTATTTGTTAAGGATTAAAACCCTAACAGCTCTTTCCTCAATCCTCACCACCGTGTCAGTCTCTTAACGAGAGTTAATTTAATTTGATTATTTTTAATTAAATTAAGTTGAACTAGTTTTAAATTAAAATTTATATATTCAGAAACTAAATAAAAAATAGTGGTACAAGTTATCGTTATTTCATATTAAAATAAAATCATACATTTATAAAATGTTAATCAAATTTCTATCGTTTCCTGTTTTAACAGTATTTTAATTATAAATACTAGTTTAGAAAATTTATAAGTTGTGAGAAGCAGATCTACAATAACTCTGACTTTAGTATCAATGGTTGAAAATTCTCACAAGACGGAAGAATATAATTCTCTTATTTTCTTAACCTATATATGTATCAGCTACTAAGATGCAACGAGTTTTCTCTTTACAAACTCTAATCACACACGGAAAAGGTAAAACTATCCTTAAACTATAAAAAATAGGTCAAATTTATCCTTCGTTAAGTTTTAGTTACAATTTTACCCCAGCCGTCTAATTTTGGGACCACATCTACCCTTTTTACTAACAGTCTTCCACACAAGCTGCCAACGTGGCAAAAATAATGACGTGGTTGTCCAACATGGACTAAAACCCTCCATGTGGCCTTCATCAACCTTTCAAGAACCCTAATTCACATTTGAACATCTCATAGAAAAGCCATCCCACTAATAAATGCAAAGCTATAACTAATACTCGTCTTTATCATATCCTATGCTCTTTTTTTCAGCATTCTAACTTATTTAATTTGCATAAATTAAGTTAGATTTATGGTTTATTGCAGTAATGAAAAAAAATTAGATCAATTCATATTTTTTTAATTGTGAATGTGAACCATGGGGCTGATCACAATTAGTTGACGTGCCTCACACCCCTTTCAAGATTAAAATGCCTCGGCTTAATATACTATTTTTTATTTCCTGTAAATTGTACAACTTTCTTGGCCAAATATTATTTACACGTTAATCCATAACCAACCTCTTTTTATTTCTATTAGCATGGACTCCAGCATACCCAACTTCCATTGGGATATCCAAACTTCTCTTTCCTTTAGTAGCTGATCTGGTATAATCAGAGACTGATTGTTATTGCTATGTTTGGTAGAAAATTGGTTATGTGAATAGGTAAGAAAATGAAATTGAGGAGATCTATTAATCAGAAGGTAAATTTGACGACTTTCTTAAAGGGAGAATTAGGATTAGCTTGAAAACCAACAAAAGTAAAAGAAAAAACTGTTGGTACTCTATTGTACTTTATAAAGCAGTACGGGAAGTAAATAACTATTACAAGTGTTCGAAAGGATAAATAAATGGTCAATCTTCAAAACTGCCGCAAGCTTGTTGTGTCTTGAATCTTGATAACCTGAAATCAAGAAACAACTAAATCTGGATGATTACAACGTTGTGTGTTGAGTCGAGTGATTGCACTCTGTCTTTAAGACAAGATTGCCCCTGGACAGGAAAGGAAAACTAATGGTTTGGGGGACGTCGATTCCCTGGATTTTCTGCGACTGCCTTCTTAGTATCTTCCCAGGCTTTCAGCGCAGCTTGCTCAGATTCTAGGAGAAAATGCAATGAATTGTTTAAAGACCCACTCGTGTTTAGGTCCCTACTAAGCAGAATTCGTAAACTATGCAAAGGCTCTTTGAAGACTTTTGAAAAAGTTTTTAGCAAAAAAAGCAAATCGTGGTCGGGAAGGTTAGAGTAGCCAAAGCCATTGGAATTTTAGTTAGCTTTCCAGGTAGGTCACCGAGGGTGAGAATAAGCTCTTCATCTGATCGCTAGAAATTTCTTTATCGATTAAAGGAATCTTTTCGATTGTTCTCTGGTTACACTAGATTTTGATAAAAGAACCTTTGACGGGCTTTGACTTCCTGTAAAGTGGAAGGGTAGGCCTTTGGCACCAAAAAGGTGGGCCAAAGCACAACAAGCCTACCACTTTCGTATCTTGTTCGTGTTCGGTGACCTTCGCTGAGAGTCAAAGACCGAATCAGTCTTTGAGCCTGACTAATAAATCGTCGTAGGTAATGTTCTTGGTCTGCCTTCAAATAGTCTCCCAAGATAAAACAACACTTTAATCTCAACACTATAAAGCCAATAGGTTGAGTCTGACGAAGAAAACAAATATGAATCGACTTGATGAAGAAATGGAAAAGGAAGGAAGAGTTTCTGTTTTCTCTTATGTTTTTTCTCTGTGTATATAGTGTGTCTATGTTGTGTATATCTCGTGTATATCATACTGTATTTCGTCATTGTTTTTGGGTATTTTCGTGTGTTTTTCTCACTATTAGTGCACTGCTTTTCGTTGCTGAAATATGCTGCTATTTTCGTGTATATATCTGTCACGTTATTGAGCCAAAGAGGCATCAATATATAGCATGGAGGAGGCTGCTCAACTACCACAAACAAGGTTGTTAATAGCCATTAGTGAGGGTTGTTAATGGCAGGTTTAAGGCCATTATTGAGGCTATTCATGGCCATTGAAGAGGGGCTGATTTATGGTCATGAAGGATGGCTGTTTATGGAGGAGTTAACAGCCAAGTAATGGCTGGTTAATGCTCCAAAAAATAGCCCAAACGGTAGGCAGAAAGTTTCTGCCTTCCGTCTTTCCCAAAATCAATTTTCCAGAAACTCTAGAGACCAAACTGTAAATATTAAGCAATTTGGGGTCCAAAAAGATAATATCAGAAAGTCCCCACAGCCCACGACCCTAGCCCAGACGGGATAGGCGGGCGACGACGGGCGTGTGGGCTTAGCCTCGAACCCAAGCACATCTAGGTCCTCCCTCCTTTAAACACATGGGATACCCCTTGGGGTCCCAAACCCTTTACCACATTAGAGACTTATAAAGAGAGCAATTCTTCCTATTCCCACCGATGTGGTAGATTTGTCCCACACCATATTTTCATGTCTCAAATACCTTACTTCGTGGACCAATATCTCTTTCATTTCTCAACGAAATTTGACGATTCTTGGCCCTACGGTCATCTACTCACTTAGTAGATTATGCATGTGAGAAGAGACAAAGCATACAACATGCGGAACACTAGTGTTTAATTTATTAAATATGGGTGGACGCACCTCCCCGCTAAAGGCAAATTTCCAACAAAAACATGACTCTGAATATTTCTTAATAGGGAGAGATCTGGTAATGAAAAGGAGCAAAATTTCTAGATTAGAGTTCCTTTATGTTTTGATGATTTATGATTTTAAATTGTTTGTAAATATTAATCAGGTAACGGTTCTCTTAATTTAAGAATAAATTAAGGCTTTACATTTGTTAGTGGGAGAGAGGACTTCCTTTAAAGGCGGACATAGAGAGTTTTAATCTATGTTGGACAGCCACATCATTATTTTTGTCATGTTGACAACTTGTGTGGATGGCTGTTAGTAATAAGAGTAGACGTGGTTCTAAAATTAGACGGCCGAAATAAAATTGCTAAGTCGTTATATTATCTTGGAAAACATGTCTTCTCCAACCTCAATATATAATGAGATATTTATATGATATAATTTATAAATGGGGTTTAATACGAGAATAAATTAATAGGATGATTTAATTAACAACACCTTTTATAGGTGGACCCGTTGGAGGACATCTTTAAGATAAAACTTACCATTCACTTCAAACTTAACAAGTCTAAACTTTAATTTGAGTATACCAAAAAGAGATTATTCGACTGTTCTTGAAGGGTTTGTGGGGTCCAAATATTTCTTTAAGTGAATGAGTGGGTTTGGTTGAAAATGATTTGAATAAAAATGGGTTGGGTTTTAAACTATTCATATTTTATATGGGTAAATATGAGTTGGGTGATAAATGGGTTGGTTGGTTATGGGTTAACCCATATTATATAAATGTAATATTATTTCAAGTGTAATGTTATAATTATTTTTGTCAAATTAAATTAATTTTTTCATATATTTATAAATATATAAATAATTTTTTTTATAAAATAAAATATATAAAATAGAAAATGTGTGTGTGTTTGGGGGGAGATAAGGGTGTGGGATAAGAAAAGATTTACCACTTTTTATAAAAAATTTAAATAAAATTAAGATAGTATATACGAAATAGAAAATGTGTTCGGAGGGGGGAGGGGGCGTAAAAACAAATTTCTCATTTTTTATAATTTTTGGTGGGGTGGGGGCAAGGCGGGGTGGTAAAAATCTCATTTTTATAATTTTTATAAAAGTAAAATATATGAAATAAAAATGTGTGTGTATGGGGTGGGGGAGGGGGTGGTGGGGTAAAAAAAAATCCACTTTTTATTTTTTTATAAATAGTAAGATAAAAGATATGAAATAGAAAATGTGTGTGTGCGGGGTGGGGGTGCAGGGGGTAAGGATCAGGGTGGGTGGTAAGAAAAAAATAATATTTTTTTCATAAATCTTTTACAATAGTACAATGAAATATATAAAATAAAAATTTTGAGGGGGGGTTGGAGTTGGGGTTGGGGGTGCATTGATGTATTTTTTATCGATTCGGAAAATATTTGCTCAAATTTACATTTTCTCCTATTTTGAGGAAAATGAATTGTTATTGAGTCTAGTAAGTCACATATATGAATATTCAAATTTTATCCATGTTTGTATGGATTAAAAAAAGAATTGAAGACTATATTTACCCAACAGAACTTTGAGCGACCCAATTTACTAAAATATGAGTTTAATGGCCTAAGTCTCTAAATATGAGCTCAAATTGCCATCTCTAACGGCAAGAAACAGTAAAGGTTATGGATCAAATTGGGTCAATTGGAACAAGTGTAATTAGTTTAATCAATCAATTATTCAAGAGATAATACAAGAAACCTTTTATTATTACAATAAATAATATACTCCAAAAGGTGGGTACAGCTCACACAAGAAGACAAATAATACTTTTTCGGAGCTAGATTTTTGCCTACTTTTATGCGAAATTAAATACTCCGTAATGGGCATTAGAATATTGGAAAAGATGACTTATTATTACTCGTGATATGTCGGCATTTATTTTCAAACTATTTTTTCCGAAGATATAACCAATGGCGATTACTACTTTTTAAACAGAAAAAAAAAAGAGTTTGACCAAAGATAGATTTGTAACTTTTCTCCAAAATTCTTTATTAATTTTTTTATCTCTAAAATCTAGTTATCTAAATAAAAGCTGAGCTATTCACTACGGAATGATACGTGATGAGATAAATGAGATTTTTTTAGCATTAATTAGAAATTTTAATTTTGAGTTTTGGAGATGAAAACATATTTTTAATAGAATCACGTACGGATTAAACAGAAGAACTCAACAAATCATTATATCATAATCCACTCACATTACTGTTGGAAAATTATACTCTTGTACTTTATAAAGCAGTACGGGGAGTATATAACTATTACAAGTATTCGAAAGAATAAACAAAGATTTAATAAATCAACTAGAAATTTGAAATTACAATTTTTGCACAAGAAAAACTGGAAACTGTTTTTGCTGAGTCGAGTGTGACACTTTGTCCTTAAGACAATATTGTCCCGTATGTATCCTTTATACGTCCTGGACAATTTGTCTCCCAAGATAAAACAACAATGGAACACTTGAACAAAGGAAACTCAAGTGCTACCGTGAAGAATATTGAGTAACGAAATGATGCTTGGAAGTTGTAGGAAGAAGAGTTTTCTGCTTGTGTAAGCTTCTGTATTTTCGTGTATATGTGAGGGAGGGACTGAAAACTGCCTCCATAACAACCAAATAATGGTCATTATGGAGGTAGTAAAGTCACCAACATAAATGGTGAAAGACCAACGAATTGGCCATTTATAGGAGGAGTAATTCAGCCAAAATAAATGGCTGAGTTGAGTGCTTGGAGTTTTTACTTTGACTGTCCAAATTCTGACTTTCTGAAAACTTCAGGGACCAAATTGTACATCTGAAAGAATTCTGGTCCAAACTGTACATCTGAAACTTCTGGGATCAAACGGTACTTCTGACAAAGTTTTCTGGCCCAAAAAGATAATATCAGAAGACCCACACACGACTGACCTGCGGACCTGCGTGACTGCGTGACTCCGTGACCCGAGAACCCTAATCGGACCGGACGGACGGGCGGCAGCGGCGAGCGTGTGGTCTTTCCTCGAACCGAAGCACATCTAGGTCCTCACTCCTTTAAACACATGGATACCCTTGGGCTCCCAACCCCCAAACCAATTTCGAGTCTTATATACACAACAATTTTTTCTTCCTCTACCGATGAGGGAGAATTGAACACAATACCACACTTTTTCATGCTTCAAACACCTCACTTCGTGAACCAATATCTCTTTCATTTCTCAATGAAATTTGACGATTCTTGGCCCTACGGTTATCTACGTACTTAGTAGATTATGCATGTGTGAAGAACCGGATTCTCCAACATACGTAACACTAGTGTTTAAGCCGTTAAAGTTGGTCGGTCGCAACTCCCGCCAAAGGCTAATTTCCAACAATCCCCTCTTGAAAGAGATTTTGGCGCACTCACATGGTGTCTTTTCATTTCCAGCAATATTTCAGCGGACCGATGTTGCATAAGGAGAGGTAGCTTCAGCTTTGAACCTTTCATAGTTAAGTACCATCGGACTTACTTACTGCGCGGTGAATGTGATGTCTTGAACTGTCAGTGTTTAGTGTAATCCAAGTCAATGGTACCAACACAATAAATTCCCGTACTCTCTTCTTCGTAATGTTTTGTCCGTTTTGGCCATGGACAACGTCTTGGATTCTTAAGTGCGTTCATTTGAGGCGGCCCGTCCTCGCACTTAAATAGGTGGTCTCCTACAAGGTATCCTGCTATACCCCACTTCACAAGTGTTAGGAACCATTAAAAGTTTCCCAAAGACCTAACCTCAATTGTTGAGGATCATTACAGGTTTTGAAAACTTAACCTTTACCCATACTGCAGATAGCACTTAACGTCTATCGCGGGAACGACTTTGGATTTGGTGTTTCTTTTCAGAAATCACTATCCGAAGTGCTCATGCTTCTACTGAAGCGATCAACTGAACCTTTACAACTTAGTTTTCCCATTGAACCAAATTACTAGGATCTCCAGTTAGTAAGGTTGGGTTACCACTGTATTGGTCCGTATATTTTGGGTTTTAGGCCCATTCCCCTAGACAGGCAGAACACTTGATCTTCGGGTAGTCCATTAGTTAGTAAATAAGGAAGTGACACCCGTGATGATCAACTGCCATACGGTCCTATGTCTCCGACAGATCCTGACAGATATGTCCAGACGCCGTCATTCGTGTCCTTCCTGAAGCCGACCGGCTAGCCACAGTATATAACTGCTGAAGACACGAGTTTCTCCCAATATGGGAAGTCTTCTAATGAGTCGTGAAGTTACTCAACTTCTTTCATGCTTTGTATAAAGCGATAAACTCTGATACCATCATGAATCGGTCGATGCAAGTTTTCTTAGAGGATTTTCCAAGACCCACCATACACATTTACTTGTGGCTTTGGTGTTCTCCAGATTTGATGTCCGGTTTGCATCACTGTGTTCTCCCGTAATCAGCCGACATCCAGAATACTATAATCCGAAGATAATCGAATAATTCAGATATCGTCATATCTGACTTAACGCCTTCTATTGATCATGTATTAAGATCATCAGTGAAACTTAGTTCAACTGATCTGTTTGTAGGACGATACCAGGTCGGTTGTAGTGTGTACAATACATTGAACTACACATGACATGTGCATATCGCTCCTTGTCTATGGGTGCACCATGATTCCAATCAGTTCTATGATTCATATCCATTGGTGGCTTCAACGAGACTGTCAACTATCGACCAGTCCGTTAGATATCTTAGAAATCCAATTCCTAAGATGTCATCTGTGATAACCATATCTTTCATATCGAGACTTTGTTTCAATACGACTTTTACTTTCAGACGGTTGATTCTCCAACTGTTGGCTTTCTAACTTCAGAGTCAATGTTTCTGCGGTCAGATTCATTGTTCCTGTTTTATCTGAAACTTTCAGGACCAAAATGTAAACATTTCAGAGACCAAAATGAAAGTTCAGGAAGAAGCCCAATAGTCCAGCAACTAACTCTGATTCTCTTCGGTTGGGAAGTCTGTTTCAACATCCATGCCACGCAAGACTACAATGGCCCTAGATGTTAAGCTACTCTCAGGGGAGCACATGTATAAGTAGCCGAGGCTTTGAACTCGTCAGTAGATCCATCTACTTTGTACTCACTTTTGAGTATCCTTTTTCACAACCCAAAGGTTCTTTTCCGGAGGAAGATCAACCATTACGCAAGTATGGTTCTATATGAGGAAAACTATTTCTCTCTTTGTAGCTTCTTTCCAAAGCAGCGCTTTTGGAGATTATAATTATTTGTTAATTGTCCATGGTTCATTCTCAACCATACAAGCTAGAAGGATTGGAACAAGTCTTTGTCCCCTTCTTTGCTCCGTCTCGGTTCAACATCTAGAATCCCCGAGTTCTGCAGATCTGGAATATTACATTCCGGATAGCCAGCAACTTTCGAGTCCTGTAGATACGGAACATCTAGTTCCGGACAGTCAGGCCCTCGCGGGTTCTTGTTAACCTTGAGCAATTACTCATTTTTCCTATTTCAAGGAAAGTTATCTTCAATGAATTCAGCATTCTTTGACGCCAAGAGGCGATAAGCACTACTGTTATTTGCAGATCTAGTGGATATGCAATCTATAGCTTTAGGTACGAAACCACCTCACATCACAACATTTGTATGTGAGATCCTTTCCATGTCTCACACGGAGGGTTATCCTTATCCTTATGCGGAGTTCTGTTGAGAATCACATTAGCGGTAAGGATCGCCTTGCCCCATATAACTTGGGCGTACGGGTTTGCGCTTGGCTAACACCGTTGGACTGAGGTGAGTAATGAACAGTCGTTTAATGAACGATGCTTCACATTCTCCCCCTCTATCGCTATTGAATTTCGTAATCTATAGGCTTAGTTGATTTCCAACTTCTGCTTTGTAGCGCTTGTCCGCTTCAACAACTTCATCTTTGTTGTTCAACAAACAAAGGATTTCATACGTTGTACCATCATCAATGAAGATCACAACGTACTTGTCTCCCCCCTCTATTTTGTATAAACTTCAAATCACCCAAGTAGGTATAACTAAGTTCTAGAGGAGCGGTGCTTCTTTCGCTATTTCCTTGACGGAATTTGGAAAGGTGATTTTGCCTCTTCGCCTACCTCACATTCATTTTGAGGGTTTATGTCGAAAGAAGGCAACAATCTCAACTTCGCTAGCTTTTGAATGACTTGCTATTTAACGTGTCTTAATCTATGATGGCATAGATGCACGGATTACAAATATATTATTCATTCGGCTACAGACATACTGTACCATTCTTAGTTATTACATACATGTTGGAGTAGTCTCAAACCAACTTGACCGACAGCGTCCCTTAAACCAAGTTAGGAACATGTAACACCTCTTTTTAGAGTGATCTCATTCCTTGAAGTCCTATTGAGGACAACCTCTCCAGCCCCTTTGATTTTAGAGGTGGCGTTGCTTCAAATGAACAACCTCTTGCCCGTGGTTAGGGCGTAACTGGATCATATGTGATCTGGATACTCTGGCCCACTGCAGTTGCTTTGCAAACTGAGTGTCCAAATTCTTTTCTGCCTTACTTTAGGCCTTCAGATCATTTCAGACCTGGAAACTCTGACCCACCTTACTAGGTGTCCATTACTTTTCCTATGAAATGAATTCTGGCCCCACTCCAGTCACCCGGAGGATTTATATGACTGAGTGTCCAATATCATCATATCAAAGGAATTTTGGCCCACTCCAGTCGCCCGGAGGCTTTGTATGACTGAGTGTCTAATATCATCCTATCAAAGGAATTTTGGCCCACTCCAGTCGCCCGCAGGCTTTGTATGACTGAGTGTCCAATATCATCCTATGAAGGATCTTCTGCCAAATAATATGACAGGCTCAACGTCATTAACTTTTAGACTTCTTCTGTTATGATTGGTGCCCAGATAATTCTTGGCGCTTACTTAAGTGTGGTAACAGTCGCACAGTCAGTGGATCTTTCTCCCTCGTATGTGTGAACATACTTTACACACTTTAATAATTACACTTAAAAGAACGGATCTTTTTTAAGTCGTTTACAAAATCCAATCTTTAAACGGAAAAGAAGATGAGATTAAACTTCTGATTTGTTAAAGCGTAAGGAATATAAATTATTTTCATATTCCTCCTTACTTTAATCCATTTTTAATCAGACATCATTTAATCTTTATTCTTGACAAGTAAGAAAAATACTTATCATTTAATCTTTGTTCTTGACAAGTAAGAAAAATACTTATCCCAATTTTGGATTCTGGCTCACTTCAGTCACTTCATCAGACTGAGTGTCCATTTCCTTCTCACCATTATTCGGATCCTTTGTCTGGGACAGATATAGGCCTTCTGTTGCAAGATAGAATAACATCTTCAGTCTTCTCCTCTTGTCCCAGTTGACATCCTCAGGCTCTCGTGAGCGCTTGTTCCCACCAATCTTGGTAGCGGTGACACCATGAACACGTTCATCATCATCACTCTCTTCTACCAGAAAACCATTGCCATATCCAGATTTGGTCACACAACTTTTGACCGACGTCTTTCGAACACTAATAGTAATACTATACAATATTGTCTTAAGTTATTGGGAGATTTTACTCTTGTACTTTATAAAGCAGTACGGGAAGTATATAACTATTACAAGTATTCGAAAGGATAAACAAAGATTCAATAAATCAACTAGAAATCTGAAATTACAATTGTTACACAAGAAAAACTAGAAACTGTTTTTGCTGAGTTGAGTGTGGCACTCTGTCCTTAAGACAATATTGCCCCGTATGTATCCTTTATACGTCTTGGATAAATTGTCTCCCAAGATAAAACAGCAATGGAACACTTGAGCAAAGGAAACTCAAGTGCTACCGTGAAGAATATTGAGTAACGAAATGATGCTTGGAAGTTGTAGAAAGAAGAGTTTTCTACTTGTGTAAGCTTCTGTATTTTCGTGTATATGTGAGTCTTAGTGTTAGTTCTCAATAATGGTGTAAGGGGGTGTTTATATAGGTGAGGGAGGGACTGAAAACTGGCTCCATAACAGCCAAATAATGGTTATTATGGAGGTAGTAAAGTCACCAACATAAATGGTGAAAGACCAACGGTTGGCCATTTATAGGAGGAGTAATTCAGCCAAAATAAATGGCTGAATTGAGTGCTTGGCGTTTCCTCTTTGACTGTCCAAATTCTGACTTTCTGGAAACTTCAGGGACCAAACTGTACATCTGAAAGAATTCTGGTCCAAACTGTACATCTGAAACTTCTGGGATCAAACTGTACTTCTGGCAAAGTTTTCTGGCCCAAAATGATAATATCAGAAGACCCACAGCCCGTAACCTGTGACCGGACGGGACGGGCGGCGCGCGTGTGGTCTTTCCTCGAACCGAAGCACATCTAGGTCCTCCCTCCTTTAAACACATGGGATACCCCTTGGGGTCCCAAACCCCAAACCAATTTCGAGTCTTATATACACAACAATTCTTTCTTCCTCTACCGATGAGGGAGAATTGAACACAATACCACACTTTTCCATGCTTCAAACACCTCACTTCGTGAACCAATATCTCTTTCACTTCTCAATGAAATTTGACGATTCTTGGCCCTACGGTTATCTACGTACTTAGTAGATCATGCATGTTTGAAGAACCGGATTCTCCAACATACATAACACTAGTGTTTAAGCCGTTAAAGTTGGTCGGTCGCAACTCCCGCCAAAGGCTAATTTCCAACAATTACTTGATCAAGCTCATTCAAATAAAATAGCCCGCAAGATATGCTTGACTTATTGATTTGTATCATTTTAGAATTTTCAATGTAATTTTCTGTGTTATTTTCGAAATCTGCTCTTGTAAATTTATTTTCAGAGTAACCGCTCCAAATTCGAATATTTATATATCTTTTTAAGGAATAAAACTGCAAAAGTGAAGTTTTGGACTTGCATTGATTAACTTTTTCTTTTATGAAAAATTATGTGATATAACGACTTAAGCTCACTAATTATCATTTTTAGTACTCTCTATGTCTCAATTTATATGACACAATTTTTTTTTAGTCAGTCTAAAAAATAATGATATATTTTCTTATTTGATAATAATTTAATCTTAAACTTTACATCTTACACTTAACGAGATGATCTATAACCACACAAATACATTTGACTTATTTTAGACCACAAGATTTAAAAGTCTTTTTTTATTTCTTAAACTCGTTGTCAAGTCAAAACTCCGTGTCAAGTTAAAGACCGTCATATAAAATGGGACGGAGGAGTAACACTTTTAAATTATCACTACAAAAAGCCCCTATAAAACCCAATTATAGATTTGAACTCATGAAAATTATTTATCTCGCTGTTTCACAAATGTAGTGGACTTGTATTCATTGATGGACTCCAAATGTTCAAGTTGTGAGATATTATCTGTGTGGATTGATTCTAATTGGTTTTAGCACTTATCTGTGACCATTTAATTGTTTGACCTATAGTTATTATTATTGTAGGCCTAATTCAACCCCAAAAATTAGCTTGTAGGGTGATGATTGTCATAGAAGGAGTCTATGTTCCCATTCCATTTTCGATGTGGGTCTCTTAACACTTCCCCGCACGCAGATCTCGTTAACTGGAGCGTGGACAATATAATTTGAGGGCCCAACATCGGTGAACAAAGAATTGGAATGAGTCTGACTATGATATCATGTAAAGAATGGATCTTGGTCTAACTCAACCCCAAAAGCTAGCTTGTAGGGTGAAGATTGTTCAAGTCCATATAAGGAGTCCATGTTTCAATTCCATTTCCGACGTGAGACTCTTAACAATTATTTTATACAACTTTTCTACATCTTAAAATTTTAAATTCACTGAAAAGGCTTAAATTTTAATGTGATATTCAATTTATCACAAAGTATTAAGACCACATAATTCCTGAATAAATAAAACTTTTGATTTCTGAAAACCAGCTTTTGGTACATATATAGATGTCACAAGAGAAAATATATAATCAGCAAATATTAAAAGAAACACTTGATGGAAATCTCTTTGATCCTTTCAAAACCTCTACAATTAATACATAATAAAAAAAAATTGGCGTCTTCAACAATAATCAACACAAGGAACTAATTACTATAAAAAAAAATCTACTAGAAGAACGTACATTTGCAACCAGCAACATAGCTATTAGCGAATATTCACCGTATACTTTGTAATTATGATAGATGTATATTTAAGGTAACTTAGAATTCTAATTATATTAGGAATCAATCATTTAAGGTAAGTTAGGATTCGTACTGTATTAGGAATCAACTTTTGTACAGCTATATATATTGTGAATAATGAAAGGAATCCCTAAGGGAAATTATTCTATCTTACTTAGTATCAAGAGCCTAAACCCTACTCTCCTCTCTCTCTCACAACCAGCCGCCCGCCCACCCCCACAATTTCTCACAATTTCTGCTCTAAACAAGGCATGGTTTTATGTTTTTCCTGTCCCTACACTTCCTCCCAAAATGGCAAAGCTGAAAGAATCATCCGAACCATCAATAACATGGTTCGTACCCTTCTCTTTCATGCCAGTCTTCCACCGTCTTTCTGGGTCTACGCTGTCAAAATGGTAGAATACCTCCTTAACATTTTACCAACCAGCACTCTCCAAAACAAAACCCCAACCGAAATCTTATACTGTAGGTTCCCTTCTTATGACCAAATATGCATCTTCGGTTGCCTATGCTACCCCCAACATGGCCTCCACTGCACCTCACAAACTAGTCTCACGCACCACACCATGTGTATTCGTCGGTTTCTCCACAAATCATCGGGGTTACTTATGCTATGACATAACCACTCGTAAGGTCATCATCTCACGTCACATTCGACGAGACGAACTATCTATTTTCCAACCTTAAAAAATTCCAAACCACGGATTACATATTTCTAGATGAGTCTCCTCCGTCTCCTCTAATCCATTCGATGTATCTCCGCAGCTTCGATTCAATGATCGCTCCAAAGAGCCTACGCCACCCACACTGTCCGGTATCGTCACACCCCCTCTGTCTCAGTCGAACCCTCCACTGCTCGACAACTCCACTGCTCGACCAACCATCGACCCGAGACCAACCACCACCCCTCCAGAAACAGACAGTCCACAGCCCCCTATCGACTGCAATGCCATCGCCTTGAGAACCGGACCTATGCCGCCACAAACTCCCACCCGGACATACCATCGCTGCTTACCCATCGTGACGGAGACCCGTGCACAACACGGGATCTTCAAACCCAAGGTTCACTTCAACCTCTCCACACAAACCTTATCACCCATTCCAAAAAATCCAAAACTAGACAAACTGGACCCTAATTGGAATGCGGCCATGTGCGAGGAGTTTAACGCTTTAACCAAGCAGGACACTTGGGATTTGGTACCTAGACCAGACGGTGTGAATGTTATCCGGTGTATGTGGCTATTTCGTTACAAGTTCAGAGACAGTTGTGACTAAGAGAGGTATAAGGCAAGACTAGTTACCAATGGCACTAATGAGCAGGAGGTCATTGATTGTGGTGAGACATTCAGTCCGGTTGTTAAACCGGCCACTATTCGGACCGTTCTCAGTATAGCTATGGGCATTCATTATCCGATTCATCAGCTTGATGTCAAGAATGCATTTCTTCATGTGGATTTAAAAGAAACTGTGTACATGCATCAGCCCCCTGGCTTTGTTCATCCGACAGTTCCGCAGTTTGTATGTCGTCTTAGGAAGTCATTGTATGGATTGAAACAGGCACCCCGCGCTTGGTATGATCGGTTTGCCAGGTATCTTCTGCAGATTGGTTTTATATGTAGCAGGTGTGATAACTCTCTCTTCACTTTTCACCGAGGTAGAAGCACTGCATTTTTGCTATTATATGTCGATGACATTGTTCTTACGGCCTCATCTGACGGTTTGAAGAATGAAATCATTGCCCTACTCAAAACTGAATTTGTTATGACTGACTTGGGCAAGCTGAGTTATTTTTTGGGTATATCAGTGATCAGATCTGCAACCACTATGTTCATGTGTCAGCGTAAGTATGCAGAAGAGATAGTATACAGGGGGCCAAGATGGCAAATTGTAAAATTATGCCAACTCCGGTAGACTCAAAATCCAAGCTTAGTGCCAATGACGGTGCGCCAGTTTCTGATCCCACTCTATATCGGAGTCTTACATGTGCTCTTCAGTATCTTACATTCATAGGCCTGATATTGCATATACCGTTCAGCAGGTGTGTCTGTTTATGCACGACCCCTGAGAGTCTCATTTTGCCGCCCTCAAACGTATTATCAGATACATTAAGAGCACACTAGACTTTGGATTACATCTATACCCTTCTGCCCCAACCAAGTTGCTCACCTACACGGATGCAGATTGGGCAGGATGCCCTGACACATGTCGCTCCACCTTAGGGTACTGTGTATTTCTTGGGGATAATCTTATCTCATGGTCCGCCAAGCGGCAGGCCACGCTATCCCGTTCGAGTGCTGAAGCAGAATATCTTGGAGTTGCTAATGTCGTTGCTGAGATCTATTGGCTCCGAAATCTTCTTTTGGAGCTCCAATGTCCATTACGCAAGGCGTCTATAGTCTATTGTGACAACATATCTGCCATCTATATGTCTCATAATCTGGTCCAACATCAGCGGACTAAGCATATTGAGATGGATATCCACTTTGTGCGAGAGAAGGTTGTCCGTGGTCAGGTCAAAATTTTACACGTGCCTTCCTCTTATCAGTATGCAGACATTTTCACAAAGGGACTACCGCGACAACTCTTCACCGACTTCCGATCCAGCCTTAGCATTCGGCCTCCTCCCGCTCCGTCTGAGGGGGAGTATTTGCGAATATTCTCCGAATATTCGCCATATATTTTGTAATTATGATAGATGTATATTTAAGGTAACTTAGGATTCTAATTGTATTAGGAATCAAACATTTAAGGTAAGTTAAGATTCGTATTGTATTAGGAATCAGCCTTTGTACAACTATATATATTGTGAATAATGAAAGGAATCCCTAAAAGAAATTATTCTATCTTACAACAGCAAATTCACATCGACTAATTCAAAAACCGAATGAAAAAACAAAAAAAAAATCGTGTTTTTCTTTAAGTCTAATGCTCTTGTGCCCTTTCCATCCACAATCTACAAGCCATTAAGAAGAGTAGAAGTGTAGATTGTGAAGAAAAAATAATAGATAAATGAAAGGAACTTCCTGCGATTATTAATGCACCTATGGAGAAAAGACTCACAGCATAAAAAAAAACATTGTATACTGATAAACATCGCCGTTTGTTCTATAATAGGAAGAGTCGACCTCGTCCATATGATCCTCCAGCCCCATGATTACTTTAAATTATACCATATGCATATTAATCAATGGATATATAAAAAGAGACACTAAAGGAGTGTCCTAGTCCTAGTTGAATATTTACAGTACTTATCTTTAGAGGGTTCTTTGCATTTTGAACCGTCAAACGTATACTTTGTTTTGTAGCCTATTTACATTCCATCTTATTTTTCTTAAGAATATGCATCCTACTTTATTTTTTATTTTATACAATCATAAAGACGTGTTTGTTTAAATTTTTACAAAGGGTAAAATTAAAAAACAAATTAAAATTTTCCTAATATCAATTATGATATGTACAGAATGTCGAGTGGACGCTTTCTGTCTTTTTCCCGTCTCCACCATATGTGTGTGGATTAGGTCAACCTTCCGGGTGATGTGACACATCTCTATGACCTAGAAAAATATTTATTTTTTTTCTTTTTTTGAATTTTTTCTATACTTGCAATTATTTTATTGCCTTTTTGTTTTCCTCTCGTGCTTTACATTCAATTAGCCTAAATGATGTATTAAATTAAATTCTACAACACTTAAAACTACAACCGTTTGTAAGTCGAAAAGAAACAACCATTTGGCATTGAAAAGTTCCCCCACTAAAATAAAAACGTTTCATTTGCTCTCCTATGCTTAAATTCCACGGCTTCATCCATTCCTATTTAACATTTTGCAACAGTTTGGTTGTGGCCAAGACTTGAGGAAAAGTAACATAATAGGTGGCAAAACTTTTGGGCAAATATATCGTGGTGGTGCCTATTGAAGCTGCCAAAATATGACACTACATGTTTTTGCTACAACTTCAAAGGTATTAGCTTCAACCAAATTGTGAGCTTGATCTGTCGCAATTCAAAAAATCAGAATTTGAATTGATGTCCTCTCATTATTTCACCCTAAATTGCATTTATTTATCTTAAGATTTCATTGTAATTGAATTTTGGTTATTCACCATATACTATAATTTAGCAGTAGTTTTATTTTTTGCGCACTTAACTGGTTGGGTATCACAAGTAGGAAGAAGTTTTGTTATGACCTGTTATGCTTCCATAAGAGCTTTTTCTGTGGAAATTTTTTAATAGGACACGGTGATAACGAAGTGGGGTTAATTGATCAGAAATTCATAATATATGTGTTAAGAGTCCCACATCGGATATGAAATGGGAACATGAACTCCATATGGACTTGGACAATCCTCATCTTACAAGCTAGCTTTTGGGGTTGAGTTAGGAATTGGAAAAGAAAAGGGGGAGCTATTGTGAAGCCTAGAAAGGCGGAGACCTAAGATTCATTCTTTACATGGTATCAGAGCCAGACTCGTTTCAATTCTTTGTTCATCAATGTTGGGCCCCCAAATTATATTGTCCACGCTCCAGTTAACGAGGTATGGGCGTGCGGGGGAGTGTTAAGACTCCCACATCGGATATGAAATGGGAACATGGCTCCTTATATGGACTTGAACAATCCTCACTCTACAAGCTAGCTTTTGGGATTGAGTTAGGCCCAAGATTCATTCATTACGATCTGAAAAATGGTGAAAAGGTTCACAATATACTCTATGGCTTAAAAGGTATTATTTTTGTGTATATTAATATGATACTACATATGTGTTTCGTATTCAAGTTCAAAACGTTGTATTTTGTCCACATCATATGTTGATTTCATAATAAAAAATTCAGTAAGTATATTATAATAAATAGTCATCTTCTATGAATACCTTAATTAAGGAAGGAAAATATTATTTCAGAAAAGGCTAATTGAGTTTCGATCAGTATTATGAGTGTTTGTTGTACTTTTAATAAGAATGTATGAATATCTTTGGCTCGGGCATGAAATAAAATGATGTTTCTATTCCTAATTTTCTTGTCAATGACGCAAAGCTTTATAGAAGAATATCACAATATAACCAAAATGTATCAACGATGATAGTAAAATCATGCTTTATCGAACGCCCAAGATATTTAAACAATTTTGATTTAGGTCTTTTATTGTTGTGTCGTTATATTTACTTCTTTGTTTAATACAAAAATGCAGGTGTTTAATTTGACTTTTTAAGTATGGATTGAAATTACAAACTTTTATGTTTTAGATAACCTTTTAAAGAAAAAACTAAATATTAACTCTAGTTTGTGGAAACAATAACTTTGATTGTTTTAATTTAAATATTAAGAATAGATTAAATTATATTATTTAATAACGTATTTTACGAGCGAAGCGCGATTAAGTTTACTAGTTATAAATAACTAGAAATATATCTCTAATACTACTGCCACCATATTAACTTTAATAGATAAATTTCTGCATCTTTAAATAAAAGCATTAATGCAGAGTCATGGAGAAACATAATTAAATAACACGTACTTTTTATAGATTTTTGAGAAAATGAAGAGATTAGGTGCATCTTGCTTACAAAAAATAATAAGATTGAGTGCAAATTACAAAAAAAATATTAAAGAATATACGTTAACGGTACAAATGAAATGAACTCTCTTTAGAAAAGAACTCTCTATAAAAATATTGAATCTATTTTTAATCTAATAAATGAAATATATGATTATATTGAAAAAAATTAATTGATTTTTTCCATGGTTCCATACAATCAAATTAGTTTTACACATGAATTCTAACGGTTTTTTCGAAATCAATCACTGTCATTGGTCATATGAAATATAGAACATATAAATTACTGCTATCAGGTGATAATTGGATGATTTTGGTGTTACGATTAGGTGTTTGTTTGACGGAAACAATTTAACGATTAAGAGATTACAATTTGAACGTTAATAACTTAGTATTAGGAATTTGAATTCATTAGTGAGTATGTTCTCTACAAAGAAAAGAAATTACACCTTCAATTCGTATTTAGTTGGTTGGCTCATGTATAGGTGCACTTAGAATACCAAAAAATGTTATTCATGAAGTAAACATCATCCAAACTTTGAAATGAGAAGATAAGATTTGCAAGCCTCTTTCCTTTAAAAAGCCAAAAAATTAACATATATTCTTCGATAGTAGAGAGAGCTCCATTATTCCATCTAATTATTATAATGTATATCTGCTAGCTTGTTTGGATGATCTTATAACTTATGATTTATAAGTCATAAGCTATAAATTAGGAATTCTAACTTTTGATTTTTGACTTACGGTTGTTATTTTAGCTTAAAATTATTTTTTTATCTTTACCCAAACACTATAAAAATGCTTAAAAATTATTTTAGCATAAGAGCATCTAAAATAAGTATCCAATAAGGTTCTAAGTCCTAACACATTGGTCAAAGATATAAAAATGGGCTTATATCTTTGGGCTGAACGCAGCTAAAGGAATCATAGGCCCGAACTTCTTACAATCCAAACTAAATGAAAAGCCCATCAGAACACTGGCCAGAATCTGGGGAAAAGGACACTATCTGGCCATCAGAAATTTGTTGGGCTCATATTTGGGCTTAATGAAGCGAATTGGTCTTTCGTTCCAAACTATTGCCAAGCGCTAGCTCAGCAGCTCAATCACTACAAGAGATCAGACTTTTTTTTGTGGCGACTTTATCAAAAAGTCACCCCTAAATGTCGTTATATGTACTATTGTTGCTAAAGGTTTTTTGTGGCAAGAACTACACATTTTGTGGCAACTAAGCTTGCCACAAAAAGAAAATAAATATACGACGACAAAATTTCATATTGAGACTTCAAAAAATTATCTAAAAACATGTATAATATGTGTATAATTAGTAAGTATACATTGATCTACCCTTCAAAAAATATCCCAATACATGTATAATATATGTATAATAATTGTATCATATGTGTATAATTAGTAAGTATACGCAAATTACTTATTTATTAAACACAAATTATACAACAATGATACAGTTTCTAAGCACATACTGTAGGGATACATACTTTATACAACAATGATATAATTTCTATAGGTATGATACATTTTCTATATAACAATGATACAATGTCTTTACATATGCTGAAATTAATTGAACAAAGTCTACAAAAATAATTATTTTAAAAAGCTAAAAAATATTTTTTAAGCTTTTCAGGTCATCTGTTATCAATAGTTTGAGCCGGATGGCCATTTGTGTCCTTTTTTCCCCAGAATCTTTAACCTTTCCTTAATCATGTAGTAACATGACTTCTCTTTAATTTCACAATGCCCTAATCAATTACATGCCTAAGCACCGGACAAAAAGAAGACAATATTGGCGATAAGAATAATAGACATTAATTGATGAATAGACTTGAATGAAAACATGAAACTGCTCCAACTCCAAATTACGATTAGACAAAAAATAATATAATTAAGAATTTGAGTAATTAGCTCAGGGATCATATGCTGCTGGATGTATCTGCGATGTTTCGTCATACCGAAAAATATGTCTCATATATCTATATACTAACGAACTATGACTAGGAGCCAAATAACTAATGTGGTATTTAGTCATGTTGTTCTGTGATCTAGAATCCAAATTACGATGGATATATCTTACGTTTCACTTCAACAGTAATAAAAATGAATTAACAGCTCATTCAAAGAAGAAGAAAAAGGTGATGTTGTGAACTCTTATTTCGTTCTTTCTCTTAGAAATTCATTCTGCCATATGGCTAATAATTCATCTTTGGGTGTTTAATTTGGAATGTATAGTTCATAAATAGGTAAGAAAAAAACTAACAAAGAAGAAGCTAGGAGTTAATTCCTTGGATGGTGATTCAAGTTATGAAAGTAACCTACTAAAGTCTTTTTTTTATATGACAAAATCCTAAAAGATTATATTTATATTGTAAATGAATTTTAGATTATAATTTAGAAGATATTCTATCATTAACAAACAATATTTGTTTATCACTTGTAAAAGAATATGTTCCTTAATTTTATTTATCTATAATGTACAATATATTTAATAGTACAAAAATATTTAAACTAGGTAACTAATCAACCTAGTTACAATAGCAAATATAATTCTACATAAAATAGGACACCTAATTACAATAGGAATACAGTTTTACCTAATTTAAGAGATATGCAATTAATGAAAGAATATTCGGGAAATATTCTATTACACCCCCGCAGTCGAAGCGGGAGGCTCACGAACACTGAGACTGGCTCAAAAATCATCAAATAGTATGCTCTGAAGTCCTTTGGTGAAGATGTCAACAATCTGATATCTGGAAGGAACATGAAGGACACGAACTTGACCACGAGCCACTTTTTCGCGAACGAAATGAATGTCTATCTCAGTGTGTTTAGTGCGCTAATGTTGGATGGGATTGTTGGAAAGATATATCGCACTAATATTATTGTAGTACACCAGTGTTGCCTTTTGAATCGGGTAGTGAAGCTCAAGTAGAAGGTTACGGATCCAACAAGACTCAGAGACGACTTTGGAGAAACCTTTGAACTCTGCTTCGGCACTGGATCGGGATAGTGTAGGTTGCATTTTAGAAGACCAAGACAATAGGTTATCTCCGAGGAAAATGCAGTAATCAGATGTGGAGCGTCGGGTGTCAGGACATCCACCCCCAGTCAGCATCAGAATAAGCAGTGAGACCAGTGAGCGATGCCATGTATAGATGTAATCTGAAGTAAAGTGTGCCTTTGATGTATCGTAAAACACGTTTGAGGGCATGCATGTGTGCTTCCGTCGGACTATAAATATGCAAGTAGATTTGTTGCACGATATAGGATATGTCGGGTCTCGTGAATGTGATGTATTGCAGGGCCCCATCCATGCTACGATAGTGAGTCGGGTCTGAATATGAAGGGTCGGAATCAGCACTGAGCTTGGAATTGGTGTCTATAGGCGTGTGGGATGGTTTGCAAGATGTCATGCATGCACGGTCAAAGATCTCTTCGGCGTACTTTCTAACATAGTCGAATGACAGATATGCCCAAGAAATAACTCATGGGGCCCAGATCCTTCATAGCAAACTTAGAGGAAAAGAGAGACATAATAGACCGGCGGAGAGCATCAAATGATGTGGTGAGGATGATGTCATCAACATATAATAATAGGTAAGCCATGTCTGTACCCTTGTTGTAGATGAACGATGGAATGATCGGATCTGTTGTGTGAAAAACTGATAGAGGAGACATAATCGGCAACCCGCTGATATCATGCTCGAGGAGCATGTTTCAGTCCATAGAGCGATTTTCGCAACAGACACACATAATTCGGATGAATAGGATCCCTGAAACCCATAGGCTGATGCATATATACCATTTCATGAAGATCCCCATGTAAGAAGGCATTCTTGACATCAAGTTGATGAATGGGCCAAGATTTGGATAGATCAATGTTGAGGATGGTCCGGATGGTTGGGGTTTTATGACCGGGCTGAATCCATAAGTAAAATTTTTGAATCCTTGTGAATTTGGAAGGAACAAAGAAAATATGCAACATTAGTT
This sequence comes from Anisodus acutangulus, assembly GCA_029783415.1. NCBI lineage: Eukaryota > Viridiplantae > Streptophyta > Magnoliopsida > Solanales > Solanaceae > Anisodus > Anisodus acutangulus. The sequence goes on along the minus strand of CM056505.1, from coordinate 31,050,569 downwards.
GAAAAAGCCAGATCATATATGAAGCATTCTTAATGATGGTATCTCATGTGATCCATGAGGTCACGGATTTGAGCCATGGAAACAACGTCTTGCAGAAATGCAGGATAATGCTACATACAATAGATTCTTGTGGTCCGGCTTTTTTCCGAACCCCGCGCATAGCAGGAGCTTAGTGCACCGAACTGCCCTTTTTATCCCATAATCCAGTAACAATAGATAAGTTTCACATACCTGAGTTTTTCTAATAAAATGTCTCGAGTGACGACCATGCAGAACAGCAATAGCTACTTGCGTATAAACCGGCTTGTCATCATCGTTAACGTTTAACAAAAAAGTTGATGATTCAGCTATGCATTCATCAGTATTATGTGATGAATTTCTCAATATATCACTTGAGATCTGGTCGGTCACAATACAGCATCCTGATGTATTCATTTTTTCCGCGTCTTGGTGAACAGGAGCTTATAATGTATTCTGCAAGCTCAGTTCTTTCCCACCCTGCTAAAAAACATGCGGAGTATCTGGTATTATGCTCCAATCCGGAAGTTGGGGTGGAATAGGTGAATAACCGAAATTCTGAAATGACGAGGCACTTTCAGGAAATGCACTGGTGGTGAAGACCTGGTTTTCATCGAAATGACTAGCCATAGTTGTCAGTTCATTACGTTGAAACGATCCCCCAATAGTGGCAATCGTTTCGTGATTCTCAGCAGGTTATAATTTTGCCCAATGGGGAAGGCTGAAGAAGCAGTTACACCGTCACTAGCATTAATGCAAACTGTGTATTACCAAAATTATCTATTACTGGATCGACAAACATGCAATCCAGTAACTGAAGATCATCATTGTTTCCAGCTCCAGCAAGATCATTGACATCCACTGTGTCAAACATTGCATGATCAAACGTATTACATTCAAATTGTGTTGTCGAAGCAGAATGCTCAAACTCATATAGGATAGTTTGCCATCGGTCTTGCAACTCTTGAACATTATATATCCGGGAAAATTAAACAGCACCATTGGCAAGTGATTCCAAAGAAGTACCTGCCTGGAAAAGATGGATGCAAAAACTATATTATCATGGAAGGAGAGGTGATCATATACTCCATCCGATCACTTTTACTTGTCCCCTATACTAAAAATAAATTTTCAATTTTACTTGTTCACTTTAGCATATCAGGGAAAGATAATTTTTTTCTTGTTTTACCCTTAATATTAATTAATCATTTTTCAAATCTATTGAGATTATATACTAATTAATATGGTATTATGATAATATATATACTTATTTATTATTTTTTAAGAGCGTGCAAAGTCAAAAGTGGACAAGTAAAAGTGAACGAAGAAAATATTTATTTTTCACAACTTAGTGAAAGAATTAATAGCATGCCAATAAAATTAAACCGTGCGCCTTTCAATGAAAAGTAAAAAGAAAATGATATAGCGGGCTAACGAATTATGTAAAGTTTATAATTATCAATCTTTAATTCTACCAAATAAATAACATTTTCGGGAGAAATTAGAGTAAGGTATACTCAAATATGGACAAACAAATAATAAAGAAAAAAATTCCTCTTCTAATTAAGCATAAACTTTTAATTTTAAGAAAAATGAGAATAAATTTAGTATAGAAAATTTTATTTTAAATACTTTCTTATAATTTAACAATAAAAACCACAGATACTATTAGAAAAAAATAAGACATAATATGTAAGAAATAATTAACTAGACAATTAGTATATTAGATTTAAGGAAATTTCCCATTTGAATGATCTAAATCATCTAATACCTGTATTCTTCTTTCACATTGATGATTGAACTCATAAGTAGAAACCAACACACAGTTTATTAATCTAGAATCTAATATAAATTGAATTACTTATCCTTTTCTCAAAAAACAAAACTTAATACAAATTGCATTTTCAGTTTATTCTTTTGTTTTCTCACTCGATGTCCGATTAGGACTAAATCCAAATTGGCACCCGGAAGAATTGTAATTCTAACATATACGTTTAACCAACTTATACCAAGAAAAACAACATCCAAAGTTATCTCTTTCAATCCAATTTCCTCTCTATTTACCCGAAAAAACATAAATTAAATTTCATACACATTTTCTCCTAAATAATCCAGCATAAACGATTAAACAACACCATCTCATTCACCAATAAAACACCAAAAAGAAACAAAATGTACACCTTTTAAAGAAGCAAACCATTCACCAATGGATCAGTTCCACAAGAAACCACTCAATTTATATGATCAAATAGTTCAATTCCCAAATAAACTCGAAGAAAATCATAAATAAAACACCAGAACAGATTTCTTTTTAAGAATGAAACAATAAACAGAACTAAACACTAAATAAATGTGTATACATTCGAGAAAAAGAAAACAAAAAAACCAGTAAAAAGATTTATAAAAAATATTTTTTTGGTACCTGAACAGCGTTGTAAGCAAAAGATTATCTTCAGGACTCAAGCAGAATTAGGAGGAAGAGCTCCAATTGTTGTGCGAATTTAAGAACTCAAAAAAAAAAATGGTGTTTTTGTTTTTTTAACTTTGGTGGCGTCTCTTTCTATTAGTCTTTTTATGGTACTTTTTATCCTGTGAAATTCATTAACTTACCATAAGCGAAAAAATGAAGTTTCCTTAATCTAATATTTTCTGATAAAACAATTGTCAGTCACTTATTTAATTTTTGCCAATACTAAACAGTATCCTCGTGACTGAAACATTATAGGATCTATTAAGATAATTGCTAATATAGTAACATATTCAAACTTTTGCCAGTTATATTAAAGCAGTATCCAGAGATATAATTAGGCTTCTGATTCCATCAAATTTGTTTAGATTCTCCCTACCTATCATTTTGTAAAAATATACATAGCAAGATGCAAGTGGTGAAAAGGGAGACGTGATCGACTATATGAATTCTTATTGTTCTTACGTGTTAAACAAGGTATATATCTGTGATACACACTTGATATACATAAGTGTATATCACGGGTGCAATCGGTAACAACCCAACACGGAAAGGCAGCAAGCCCATCTCGGGTTTGGCCCATCACGGGTTGGTGTATATTTGGTATGTATATTGTAGTGTAAATGTTACCTTAATTAGTCTTGTACACGTACCATAATTGTATAGTTAGAATTATGGTAGAATAAGGTTTTAGGAGTAGAATAGGATTCTCCTATTACGGAAATATGTAACTTGTATATATACCTTTCAATTATGAAAATAATGAAGGGATTATTTCTATCATGGTATCAAGAGTCTAGGTCAAACAAAAATTTCTCTCAAATTCTTGTTGCTCTTCTCGGCCAAGACCGAACCCCCCCCCCCTCCTCGGGTTTGCCATTTATTCTTCTGCTCTCCAAATCTCTCTTCCAAATCCTTCTATCACCTATTGTTCTTTCGTTATGTTTACGTCAAAGAACACGTTTCACTCTGCCCTTGTTGTTTCTAACGTCAAGAATCATATCCCTCTAATTCTTGAAATAGAAAATGTCCAATACGCGACGTGGGCCGAGTTGTTCAAAATTCACGCTCGTTCGCATCAAGTCATCCATCACATAATCCCCGCGGCTCCTGATGATACGGAGGTGCCTAAACGTGAGGATGATCCTAAGTTATGGACAACACTTGATGCCACCGTCCTTTAGTGGATTTATTCTACTATCTCTACCGACCTATTGCAAACGATTATTGAACCAGACGCTACGGAAATCGCTGCATGGGATAGACTGCGTGACATATTCCAGGATAATCAAAATTCCAGAGATGTTACTCTTGAACATGATTTTTCCCACGTCAACATGGAAAATTTCCCAAACATTTCAGCATATTGCAAAAGGTTGAAGGAATTGGCGGACTAACTCTGCAACGTTGGTGCGCCAGTTAGTGAAGATCGTCTTATTTTACAGATGGTTGCTGGCCTATCCGAGGCCTATAATGTCGTTGGAACTCTCCTTCATCAAAGTAATCCTCTTCCAAAGTTCTATCAAGCCCGATCCATGCTTACCTTGGAAAAAAGCACGTTTGGCTAAAAAGGCGGCTACTAATGCTAGTCCCGTGGTCATGATGGCTTCCTCCACTAGTCCTCAAAATTTTGGTAACATTTCAAACCAAAACTGATCTCACGGGGGCAGCAAGAATGGCCGAAAAAATAATGGAAAAAATCGTGAGGGCAAATGCGGCGGCTCAGGCAGCAGTCACGGTGGCCAAAATAGTGGCAGTGGACCCTATCCCAATTACAATGGGCCACCGACCCCCTGGTCACAGCCTTGGGCCTCTGGGCCGTGGGCTTAGACTAGTGGACAATGGCCCTACGACCCAATTCCACAACAGTTTCCAGCTTCTGGCCAGTGGGCTTCCCATCAGCCTCAACAACCCACTTCCCACTGGCCCAGTAATTCCAGTTCCAGCAGTTACGACCCATGACAGCCCAGTTCTAGAATTCTTGAGCCCCGGCCTCCGCAAGCTCACCACGCAGCAGGCCCCACTCATACCGATATCGAGGCCGCGATGCACGCACTTGGTGCCATTACCTACATGACATCTGACTCAGGTATTCTCTCGTCTTATTCCAGTTTGAGCAACCTTCGCGGTATAATTGTTGGTAATGGTAATTCTGTTCCAATTCGTGGTTATGGTCATAAAACATTATCTCCCCCTCGTCTACCTCTTATCTTGAAAAATACCCTACACGCCCCCAAATTGATTAAAAACTTAGTCTTTGTCCGTTAATTCACTACTGACAATTCCGTTTCTATTGAATTTGATCCATTTGGTTTCTCTGTGAAGTATTTTAAGACGGGGAGTCCTCTCATTAGGTGTGATAGCAGGGGATATCTTTATCCTATCACACCCAGTTCCGGTCCATCGAGTCAAGCCCATCCATCAGCCTTTGCAGCCATTTTTCCTTTCTTGTGGCATGCTCATCTTGGTCATCCGGGGTCCTCTATTTTGTCATCTTTAGATAAAAATAATTTTATTTCATGTAAGGGTATGAGTCGTACTCCAATTTGTCAATCTTGTTCTTTAGGAAAAAATTTTAAGTTGTCATTTGTAGACTCAAAATCTCATACTTTAATGTCATTTGATATTATTCATAGCGACTTATGGACGTCTCCTGTTCTTAGTTCTTTGGGTCATCGGTATTATGTTCTCTTTTTGGATGATTATTATGAGTTTTTATGGATGTTTCCAATAGCGAAAAAATCTCAAGTTTTTTTCCGTCTTCTTAAAATTTAGAGCATTCATTAGAACCCAATTCGAACGAGAAATCAAAAATATTCAGTGTGATAATGGAAAAGAATATGACAAAGGAGTGTTTCGGAAATTCTGTGCTAATAATGTGATCAATTTTTGGTTTTCTTGTCCTCATACATCTTCACAAAATGAGAAAGCCGAACGCAAAATTCATTCCATAAATAACATTATCCGCACTTTATTAATTCATGCTTCCGCACCCCCGTCTTTTTGTCATCATGCTCTACAAATGGCTACATATCTCCTTAACATAATTCCTTCCAAAGGTTTGACATATTCTCCCCTTCCCCTTCAAATTTTATATAATAAAACTCCGTCGTATTCACATCTTCGGGTTTTTGGGTGTTTGTGTTATCCGTTATTCCCGTCCACCACAATTAACAAACTTCAGGCCCGGTCGACTCCGTGTGCGTTTTTGGGTTTTCCATATAATCATCGTGGCTACAAATGCTTTGATTTATCCTCAAATAAAATCATCATTAATCGTCATGTCATTTTTTATGAATCCTAATTTCCATTTGCTAAAAGTCATACTCTCGTGCCTAGTTCGTATAATTTTTTGGATGAACAAATATCCCCGTTTATTATTCAGCATTTTTCGGACATCTCCCGCACCCAAAATTCTCCAGCGGGCCCACTGCCCGCTTGTCCCACTGGCCCGTCACAACTATCTCTGCCCAGTTTTGTCACTGGGCGCCAAAGAATTAGGTCACCCATTTATCTGAACCGGTCTAGTTCCTGCTTTCCGCCATCGCTATCGCTTCCCGAGTTGGGCCAGCAGGCCCACTACCTGCTGGTCAGTCCGTTTTGAGCCCAACAAATTCCCGAAATCCACTCAATTCTTCCTCGAGTCATAGATCGGTCACTCGTAGTCAACGAGGTATTTTTACGCCAAAAAGATATTTTAATTTACATTCTAATGTCTCTAAATCCCACATGCCCCGTAATCTTGTGTCTTCCTTAAACGACCCGAATTGGAAATTTGCTATGACTGATGAATATAATGCTCTTATTGATAATGAGACATGGGAGTTGGTGCCCTGTCCATCTAGTATTAATATTATCAGGTCTATGTGGATTTTTGCTCATAAGGAGAATTCAGATGGTTCATTTGCTCCACATAAGGCGCGGCTTGTGGGTGATAGTAAGACTCAGTAGGTTGGTATAGATTGTGGGAAGACGTTTAGTCCGATGGTCAAACCGGCTACCATTCACACTGTGCTTAGCTTGACTCTTTTAAATGCATGTCATATTCATCAGTTGGATGTAAAGAATGCTTTCCTACATGAGGATCTTAAGAAAACAGTTTATATGCATCAGACTTTGGGATTCAGGAATCCCACTCATCCTCATCATGTCTGTTTATTGAAGAAGTCCTTATATGGGTTTAAGTAGTCTCTTCGGGCCTGGTATACAAGGTTTGTTGACTATGTTTTGACTATTGGGTTCACTCACAGCAGGTCGGATAATTCCTTGTTCATCTACCGTCGTGGTTCTTCTTTAGCCTACATTCTGTTATATGTGGACAATATTATCTTGATTGTCTCTTCCGATACCTTGCGCCAGTCTATCATGACAATGCTCAGCTCAGAGTTTGCTATGAAAGACCTGGGGTCCTTGAGTTATTTTTTGGGGATTGTTGTCACTCAACAAAACCCGAATTGGTATATGGACACCGGTGCCACTACCCACATGACATCCGACTCATGTACTCTCTCGTCTTATTCCAGTTTGAGAAATCCTCACGATATAATTATTGGTAATGGTAATTCTGTTCCAATTTGTGGTTATGGTCATAAAATATTATCTCCCCCTTGTCTACCTCTTATATTGAAAAATACCCTACACGCCCCCCAAATTGATTAAAAACTTAGTCTCTGTCCGTAAATTCACTACTGACAATTTCGTTTCTATTGAATTTGATCCATTTAGTTTCTCTGTGAAGGATTTTAAGACGGGGAGTCCTCTCATGAGGTGTGATAGTAGGGGAGATCTTTTTCCTATCACACCAGTTCCGGTCCATCGAGTCAAGCCCTGCCATTAGCCTTTGCAGCCATTTCTCCTTTCTTGTGGGATGCTCGTCTTGGTTATCCGGGGTCCTCTATTTTGTCATCTTTAGATAAAAATAGTTTTATTTCATGTAAGGGTACGAGTCGTACTCCAATTTGTCAATCTTGTTCTTTAGGAAAAATTGTTAAGTTGCTATTTGTAGACTCAAAATCTCATACTTTAATGTCATTTGATATTATTCATAGCGACTTATGGACGTCTCATGTTCTTAGTTCTTTGGGTCATCGGTATTATGTTCTCTTTTTGGATGATTATTCTGAGTTTTTATGGACGTTTCCAATAGAGAAAAAATCTCAAGTTTTTTCCGTCTTCTTAAAATTTAGAGCATTCATTAGAACCCAATTCGAACGAGAAATCAAAAATATTCAGTGTGATAATGGAAAATAATATGACAATGGAGTGTTTCGGGAGATCTGTGCTAATAATGTGATCAATTTTTGGTTTTCTTGTCCTCATACGTCTTCACAAAATGGGAAAGCCGTACGCAAAATTCGTTCCATAAATAACATTATCCGCACTTTATTAATTCATGCTTCCGTACCCCCGTTTTTTTGTCATCATGCTCTACAAATGGCTACATATCTCCTTAACATAATTTCTTTCAAAGGTTTGACATATTCTCCCCCTCCCCTTTAAATTTTATATAATAAAACTCCGTCGTATTCTCATCTTCGGGTTTTTGGGTGTTTGTGTTATCTGTTATTTCCGTCCACCATAATTAACAAACTTCAGGCTCGGTCGACTCCGTGTGCGTTTTTGGGTTTTTCATCTACTCATTGTGGCTACAAATGCTTTGATTTATCACAAATAAAATCATCATTAATCGTCATGTCATTTTTTATGAATCCCAATTTCCATTTGCTAAAAGTCATACTCTCGTGCCTAGTTCGTATAATTTTTTGGATGAACAAATATCCCCGTATATTATTCAGCATTTTTCGGACATCTCCAGCACCCAAAATTCTCCAACGGGCCCACTACCCGTTGGTCCCACTGCCCGTAATAGCCCTCTCTGCCAAGTTTTGTCATTGAGCCAGTTTCAGCAATTGGGCCAGTCCAGCCCAATACTGGAACTAGTCCAGTTCCTGTTTCCGCCACTGTTACTGCTTCCCGAGTTGGGCCAACAGGCCCACTGCCTACTGGTTAGTCCGTCCTAAGCCCAGCAAATTTCCGAAATCCACTCAATTCTTCCTCGAGTCATATACCGGTCACTCATAGTCAACGGGGTGTTTTTACACCAAAAAGATATTTTAATTTATAATCTAATGTCTCTAAATCCCACTTGCCCCGTAATCCTGTGTCTTCCTTAAACAACCCGAATTGGAAAATTGCTATGACTGATGAATATAATACTCTTATTGATAATAAGACGTGGGAGTTGGTGCCCCATCCATTTAGTATTAATATTATCAAGTCTATGTGGATTTTTGCTCTTCAGGAGAATTCAGATGGTTCATTTGCTCGACATAAGGCGCGACTTGTGGGTGATAGTAAGACTCAGCAGGTTGGTATATATTGTGGGGAGACGTTTAGTCCAATGGTCAAGCCGGCTACCATTAGCACTGTGCTTAGCTCGGCTCTTTTAAAGGCATGGCCTATTCATCAGTTGGATGTAAAGAATGCTTTCCTACATGGGGATCTTAAGGAAACAGTCTATATGCATCAGCCTTTGGGATTCTGGGATCCCACTCATCCTCATCATGTCTGTTTATTGAAGAAGTCCTTATATGGGCTTAAGTAGTCTCACCGGGCCTGGTATACAAGGTTTGTTCACTCACAACAGGTCGGATAATTCCTTGTTCATCTACCGTTGTGGTTCGTCCTTAGCCTACATTCTGTTATATGTGGACGATATTATCTTGACTGCCTCTTCCGATGCCTTGCGCCAGTCTATCATGACAATGCTCAGCTTCGAGTTTGCTATAAAAGACTTGGGGCCCTTGAATTATTTTTTGGAGATTGTTGTCACTCGTCATTCCGCTGGGTTGTTCTTGTCGCAACGGAAGTATGCAATCGAGATCATCGAGAGGACTGTGATATCATCCTGTAAGTCCACTTCCACTCCAGTTAATACTAAGCCTAAGCTTGGTGCCGCGGCCGACGTACCTTACGAGGATCCGACCCGCTATCGCAGTCTTGCAGGGGCCCTTCAGTATCTTACCTTTACAAGATCGGATATTACGTATGCTGTCCAGCAGGTGTGTTTATTCATACATGATCCCAGAATTGAGCATATGAATGCCTCAAATGCATCATTCGGTATATTCATGGTACACTGGACTATGGTTTGCATTTATATCCTTCCTCGACATCCATACTTGTCTCATACACAGATGTTGATTGGGGTGGTTGTCCAGACACCAGACGGTCTACGTCTGGCTATTGTATGTTCCTTGGCAACAACTTGGTCTCATGGTCTGCGAAGCGTCAGGCGACTCTATCCCACTCAAGTGCTGATGCTGAATATCGAGGGGTAGCCAATGTGATCTCGGAATCATGCTGGTTACATAATTTGCTTTTAGAGCTTCATTGTCCAATTCAAAAGGCAACCTTGGTTTATTGCGATAATATTAGTACCATTTACCTGTCTGGTAGTCCGGTTCAGCACCAACGCACTAAGCATATCGAGATGGACATACACTTTGTCCGCGAAAAGGTTGCTCGGGGTCAGGTACGCGTCTGTCATGTCCCGTCAAGATATCAAATTGGAGACATCTTTACAAAGGGTCTTCCCTCGGTCCTTTTTAAAGATTTTAGGGACAGTCTCAGCAAGCCCATCTCGGGTTTGGCCCATCACGGGTTGGTGTATATTTGGTAGGTATATTGTAGTGTAAAGGTTACCTTAATTAGTCGTGTACACTTACCATAATTGTATAGTTAGAATTATGGTAGAATAAGGTTTTAGGAGTAGAATAGGAATAGAATTCTCCTATTATGGAAATATGTAACTTGTATATATACCTTTCAATTAATGAAAATAATGAAGGAATTATTTCTATCATTACGGTTTATGATGCTTCATATAAGTTCATTAGTTTAATGTTATCTAAAACAAAATTAAAAATAAAATTTTTAATAGAAGTTCTTTATATTTTTTACTGGCATAGATTAGCAAGATGAAGGCGGTGAAAATGGAGCCTTGAACAACCAAAAAAGAAGGAAAAAAAACTACAACATCTGTGAGCGGCTATATGACTCCTTATGGTTTATGTTGCTCCATGTAAGCTCATCATTTCAATGTTTTCTAAAAAAAAGTTACAGAAGTTTTCTATATTCGGCATATATGTATTTATCTACTGTTGAATGACTTAGTTGTTTTACTGTTCCATTGGCCTCATTCTGGGTTTTCCTTCTTTTGTTTTAACCTGTAATAGTAATGAAGACCCCTCCTGATTTTCAATAAACATTAGAATGAGCTCACTCATTCTCCATGTAATTCTAGAGGCGAAGATTTATGTCCTCTTTTATGTATATGTTTGATTAATTATATAGATAGGTAGGGATCGGCCAAACCCCCCACAACACGAATAAATATAGCCTGGGAGGTGGTGTTAATAAAGTATATAAATCTCTAATAAAACTAAAAGGGATCCTAGTAAAAACTATTGAACTTTAGTAAACGTGTCAACATGACTAACATAAAGAAAACGAATATAACTCCAATTAATTGATATCGCTTTTATAAAATCCGCAATTCACATACTTTCACATCATTATAAGAAAGTAAGATTACATTACACATTAAAAGATACATAACACTTCCATCCAAAACCATAGAGTTTGAAACCCTTATAGGTTTTAGGATTTAACACTGAAAGCAAAAGTAAATAGTCCAAAAGCGTCAGTTTCATGCATGTCTAAGAAACAATGCATGTGATTATTTAGAAAACATTAATATACTAATAGGGAAATTATAATATTACAATAAGGTTAATCAAGCTAGACCAAAAGTAGTAATATCAGAGCCTCCTCCACTGTGAAGATGGTGATGATGATGATTATTTGGTTGAAGGCGTAAGGCTAATATGCTGCCACCATTTGGGAATCCAAGCATAGAATTGTAGTCTCCTTCTTGCTCAACTAACCCACCATATGGATCCTCTTGTCTTGCATCCTGCACCATTCAAAAATTAATCCATCAATAACACAGCCGGAGGCGGAGCTAGAGGGACATATAATCATTTTTATCATTCTTCCACAAAGAACAACTTTATTTCAATACCCTCACATACCTCTATCCAGCTTTAAAAAACAATATAAATCCCTAGGAAAAGCTTCTACGAATATGGGGTTGTGGATGATTGCAAAAATAAACTTAATTTCTATGCAAAAACATAAATAGGCTGGATTAAGCACTTACAAATTCAAGCAAGAGATTTCTTCGTATTTCTTCCACATTCCTGACCTGAAATCAACCAAAATACTGAATTCACTCAATTATTTTTTTGGGAAATATGAATTCACCTACATGTAGAAACTTAACAGAAAACAAGCTCAATAGAAGAGTATGACCAATAGTTTTAATTACCTTCTTCTTGAATGTTTCAATCTGGTTGCCAATCACCTTATACTGTTCTTTCACAAGTGAAACCAAGTTAGGCATTTCTTACACAAAGATACATTCTATAAATTTTCATTTGACAAACAAGACTAAAGGTTAAAAATAAAAAGAAAAGCACTCCATAAGACATAAAAAAGGGTGATGTTCTTTTAATTATTACATCCACCTGCTTGATCTATAATAATCTATGGACTAGCTCAACTTCTTGAATGATAGGTCTACTTCATTATGAAAAGCTGAGTTCCTGAAGTTTAGTCCAAGATGAAAGAACATTTTGTTATTAAGTAGGATTTTGGATATAAACGGAGTGATATTTGAAATAAAAAATATTTGAAGTTAAGTTGAAGTTGTGTTTGAATATGTATTTCAAAAAAAAAAATAGTTGAAATTTTGTGAGTGAAAAGATTTTCACTTAAAAAACTTGTTTTGGAAAACGCATCTTCAAAAATTTCATTCTAAGGAGTAATCAAACCTTATTTTGAAAATATATTTTTTCAAAAAAGAAAAAGTCTGTCTAAACTAGCCCCAAGTATATGCCAGCTACTCCACTTATCAATGAAATTGAAAAAGTAAAAAGAAGAGGAAAGCAAGAAAACGGTGATATTCTGACCTATTAAGCTAAATTGTCATAATCATCTTGAAGAACTCTGACATTTAATTAAATAATGTAGCAAATCTTTCCTTCTCCAGTTTTACGATAAAACATTTCCTAGTACCCCTTTTGCACTTTAAATATTTAAAGTTAACAAAGTAAAATGTGAGTTATTATTATTATTATTTTTTTTTTTTTGATAATTCAGATTTTCAGGCTTGCGCCTGACTACTTCACTGGCATTACCCAGACGTTCTGGAGGTAATAGCACCGGTAAAATGTGAGTTATTGATTGAGGCTCATATGTATCATGTTGTATCTGGGCTTTCTTATTGCTTAATATATATATTTTTGGTTGATCTAGATGAAGATTCAAGTAGATCTTGACAATTATAAAGTGATTCTTATACAGTTAAGTTAATTTAAGAAATTTTAGTTTGATAATTAATTGGAATTGGCAAAAGCCCTAAATTGGAATTTAACCTTTCTTTCACGAATAAGCTTCAAAGAATTGTCAACATTTTCCATGAGTTCTTCCAACTTTTCATAGTTCAGATCGTTTAGGCTTTCTCCCATCCTCTGCCTGTCCATCCATTAATTAATATCAGTAGAAGTTAAAGAGGAGATAAATAAAAGATTTTAATTTATTTATATCAACAAAAAAATGATAGATTCATAGTATTAAATAAAAGATCTAGAACTGCTAGGTCAGTATCTACCTGATCTCCCTACGGAGATTCCTATTAACATCCTTTAGCTTCCTCAACTGTTCTTGCATTTTCTGCACAACATAAAAAAATAATAAATCTGAAAACGCCTCGAAATATGTTGGATATATTAATTAACTAGATAAAACTCTACCTTTCTAACAAACAATTTTAAATTTTAAATAAGATTTTCACACAGATCAACATGTAGCAGGGAGATCGAGATCTTGGATTTATGTCTTTGGCCCATAAAAAAGAATTAGGTTCCGACATATGAAGGACATGTTGAAATTATTACAAAGTAAATAAAAGTGTGCTATATATGTCAAACAAGTTTAATCTTTTAGATGAGATTTGTTACGAATAGGGAAATTTTTCCAAGATTTATAGAAAACCTCATAGTGGGAGTTCCAAAGATCAACTCCAACGGTCTTTTGGTACAGATCGAACAACTGCTTGGTCCTAAGAACACAGAAAAACAACATCAAAATAATCAATAGAAACATATAATGGAAAATAACCAACAAAAGAATCATTCTTTTAGATACTTACGTGATAGAGGGACTTATAAATTCATGAAGCTTGCCAGTACTAGAAATCATGATAATTGAAACTTTAGCATCACAAAGAACAGTGAGTTCATTAGCCTTCTTGAATAGCCCATTTCTTCTCTTTGAATAAGTCACTTGCCTGTTTGTTTGGTTCTCTATTCTCTTGATCTGGATCTTTCCACGAGCCATACTTTTTTTTTCTTTCTCAAAATTTCTTCTAAGTTGAGATCTTTTAAGTACTCAAACCCTAAAAGGTCTAGTGATATTTTTATGTGCTATTTTGTTTTTTGGTTGTGGGTTTGGGGATAAGATATTGGAGGAGGAGAAGAGAGGAAAGAGTCTTAGAAAAATGGGGTTACTAAAAATGGAAAGGGATGCCAAAACGGTGAAAGGTGTTGCAGAATTTGATAAAAGTAATTTAAGAATCAATCAAGTCACTTGTTGTTGTTGTCGTCGTCCCACCGTCACAACGTCTCAGTTATCAGTCACTTGTCACCCACCAGCATTTTGTTGTAATTGCTTCGATGCGTTTCTTTCATTTGGGTTTAGAATTTAACTTTTGTACTTACTATTTTTACAATTTCAAAGTGTTAAAGTATGTGATAATCTCATCTAATGAAATTGTTAAGAGAGGTTAAACTTTTACTTAGGTAATTAATTATGTCAATAGTTATATAACATGCATGTCCTCCTCTTGTTGGAAATTTACTAATGTGAAATTAAGTTTATCTCATTATTTATGACTCGAATAATTGGGGCCCCGCACGTCGGAAACGTCGTTTCCACACACGTGCACACGTAGTGCCAAGTATCGCAAATTTTATTAGTGAAAGAGATATTGGTACGTAAGTAATGTGTTTGAGACATAGAATGATGGACGGTTATTGGACAAATGACAAAGTATTCCACGTTGGTAAACGAAGGAAGAAGTGTACGAAGTAAGATGAAACGAGTCGGAAATCGCCGTGGAGCTGCGAAGGGCCGCGGCACCTCCCAGGCAGGACCGCGGGGCTAATTGGGTGTTCAGTCACTGGAGCCGCGACGCTTCTGAGGCAGAATGCTGCGATGGGAAGATGAAAAGTTCTGACTTTTGGGCTAGTTTTGGAGCATTGAATCTCCATTATTTGGCACATGAATTCAGCCATTATTTAGCTGAATGTAACCCCTCAATAAGTGTCATTACATGGCTATTGAAGGGCATTAGTTGGCTAGTTGAGGGGTCATCTCCTTACACTATAAATTGAGGCCTTTGGCTCAATTGGTCAACACTACCAAGAAAACACTTACATAATTTTCTGAAATCTTCTTCTTCCTCTCTAGCAAAGTTACTATACTCAAAGTTCTTCAAGAGTAACACTTGAGTTTCCTTTGCTCATTTGTTAAGTTGTTGTATCTTGGGAGACTATTGCCCGACAACGTAAAAGGATATATACGGGGCAATCTTGTCTTAAAGACAGAGTGTCATCACTCGACTCAGCAAATCACAAGGTGTTTGTAACGTTCTTGATTCCAGATTGTTGTAATCCTTAGTTTATCCTTTCTAGCAATTTATAATATTTACTTACTTCCCATTTCCTGCAATTATTGTAACCCACAATTTTAAGACAAGATTGTTGTAAGTACTTAGAAAGATGACTGGAAGAGAACAACTCACTTCTGATTCTGTTGCTGCTGCTACTCAAGGCAACCCCTTTGCCTTCCCCACTGCTCAAGGCACACCCAATGTCTTTCCGGTTGCTCAAGGCTCATCAAACGCCTTTTCTGCTGCTCAAGGAAATGTTACAGTTCCTCCACCCGCTGGATTCCATCATGAACGCCAGAAAATTTCATGGGCTCCAACTTCAAGAGATGGCAGCAGAAGATGTTGTTTTATCTGATTGTTATGGGATTGACTCATTTTCTAACAGAAGATCCTCCACAAGCTGGAGATGAAGTGGACCATTCGCCTACTGAAATGGCTGAAGGGGGCCAAGGTATCCATGTCATTAATGACATGAAGATGATTCTTGATGCATGGAGTCATAGTGATTTTATGTGTAAGAACTATATTTTGAACTGCCTGTTAGACCCACTCTACACGGTGTATTGCACCGTAGGCACCGCCAAAGAGTTATGGGAAAAATTGCAGAAGAAGTACAACGCACAAGATGCTGGTACAAAGAAATTCATCGTTGGGAAATTCCTGAAATTTCAAATGGTGGATAGTTGTAACATCCGGTACTTTCGGGTTACGGTTTAAATCGCTAAGCGTATATAAAATCGCTAGGCATGTGTAAATAGATCCGAGCGTTGGAAAAATTTATGTTATATTTACTTATGCTAATAAAGAGATTAATAAATAAAATGATTAAACCCCGAAATAATTTTGGACGTAACAAGTGGGATGACGGGGAGCGGAAATAAATTTGGTGCGTGCACAAAGAAGTTGTGGACTGGTGTCATATTACAAATTATGACATTGAATATATGAAGGTCTTATGAGTTATTAAGATTTAAGTGAATTGGAATCACGAAATTAATTATGTGTGTGATTGATAAATTATGCGGAGGCAGGTCAATTAATTAATTAAGTGACAATGCATGTTGTGCAAGGTGGCGTGAAATGAGGGAATGCCACCGCCAAGGTTTGGCTGAGTGGAGAGCATAATAATGAGGGGTCATTTAATGCTTAAGGATTCATTTTCACGATTGGGATTTATATTTGTCTTTGGAAACTTTTTAAAACGTTTAATGTCAAATCGAATTCATAACACCTGTAATAAAAAATATTTTTTAGCGATATCATACTTAATAGGTCTCATTTTAGTAACATCTCACTTTGCTTTATTTGAGAATTCTTAATAGACCAAAGAATTAGTCCCTATTTCATTCACTTTAAAAAAAACAAATTTTGCTCATTTCTGTGATCCCATGTTATGCTCGGCCAAAGTACCTAGTTTGGTGAAGGTTTTTTTTCCACATATTCGAGGTATGTTAAAGAAATTTTTTTTCTTTTGGCATGTTCCATGTAATAAAATATAACCGTGATATTGCTCCATAATTTATTCTACTCCTAGTAGTTAAGAATATTCATATTATTGATTCCTATGCTAGAAACATGTCTAAATATGTTCCTAAGTCCTTATTGAGGCTTACGAAAAAAGGTGTTGACATTCACCGTGTAGCCAAAGGGGCAAGGATATTATTGTCATCCGATAAATTCAGGAAATGTTTTACTGATATTCATGCATTTTCATTTGCATTGTATTCATATATTATCCTGGACCCACTGGTGCTATGCACACTACTATAAGGTAAATATTATATATATAGGGGATATGGGGAAAGGGAAAGACGTTATATACGCACACCATCTGCAGCTGGTACAGACTATCACAAAAGAGCCCAAAGAGGTCAATATGATGTGATGATGTGATGTGATGCATGTATGGATTATTGGGACGGGTTGCACGATCCGCAACACTAACATATATTGGGACGGGTTGCACGATCCGCAACACTAACATATATTGGGACGGGTTACACGATCCGCAACACTAACATATATATACCGCACTTGCATCATGTATATATTCGTTAACTATTACATGGTATGATGCCTACAGAGGTTGTCATGGTAAGGAAATTGCCCGATGAGGCCAATGAATATGGATACTGCATTGTGCATAACATGTAGGCAAGTGTATTAAGGCCCTCAGAGGCAGTTACTGTTGGTCAGTTGTTTATGTTTCAGTTATTGGTATATTCCTGTTATGATGATATTTATGCCTTACATACCCAGTACATTAGTCGTACTGACGTCCCTTTTGTCGAGGGACGCTGCGTTTCATGCCCGCAGGTTCGCATAGGCAAGGCGATGACCCACGTGAATAGGTTGCAGATTTCAGCGAATTTTTTTGGAAGCACTCCTCTCTTTCCGGAGTGTCGGTCTGATTTTGGTATGATACATTTTTGCGTGTCTATATGGGTATGGCGGGGCCTTGTCCCGACTTGTTGATGTTGTGTACTCTCTTAGAGGCTTGTAGACAGGTGTCCTGTGTGTAGTAGTCTTGTATGGCCTTATCGGCCTTGGTATATGTATATATATAAGTTGTATTTCTGGGTTACTATTCCCATAATCCTTTTTCGCCTTAGTCGATAATTAATTATGAATAGGTGTTGATAGTGTGATTAGCGGTACCCGGTAAGTGGGGTCCGGATAACAGTTGCGACCCTCCGTTTTGGGTCGTGACAATAGTAAAACTGTGATGTCCCAAGTTCAGGAATTCCAAATGATTCTACATCACCTGAATTTGGAAGGTATGAAACCAAATGAGCAGTTTTTGGTTGCATCACTGATTAAGAAGTTACTTCCCTCGTGGAATGAGTTTATGAGTTACTTAAAACTCAAGATAAAGGAAATGACCTTTGAGGAACTTATTATCAAACTCTAGATTCATGAAGCTAATAAGAGGGCCTTGCCTAAGGGAAAACAACCCGCTGAGGCAAAGGCAAATCTGGCTGAGGCCAAAGGAAACCCAAGCAAGAAGCGCAAGTTCTAGAAAGACGGCAAGACCCAGGCGGCGGAGAAGTTCAAAGGGAAATGTCACCACTGTGGGAAACCTGGTCACATGATCAAGGATTGCCGCAAGCTCAAGACTGAGCAACACGAGAAGGCCAAGGCCAAGGCCAAGGGCAAGGCTTAGGCTAACGTCGTCAAAAACAGGCTTCTGGACGACATGATTGAGGAGTTCTCAGCAGTGGTGCTTGAAGCGAACCTTGTTGAGAATCCCATGCAATGGTGGATGGACACGGGTGCTACCAGACACATCTGTTCCAATAGAGATGCCTTCTCCACATATACACCAGTTACAAACAAGAAGTTGTTCATGGGTAACAACGCTTTCTCTGACGTGCTGGGGGTAGGAAATGTAGTCCTGAAGATGACTTCTGAAAAGGAGCTCACTCTGAAGGAGGTGATGCATGTCCCTGAGATTAGGAGAAATTTAATTTCAGGTCATTTATTGGTTAATGCTGGTTTAGGCTAATATTTGAGTCCAATAAATTTGTAATCATCAAGAATGAAACTTTTGTGGGAAGAGGCTTCGTCTGTGAAGGCCTCTTCAAAGTTAACGCCATGTCTGTAATACATGTAAGCAATAATATTGAAGCTTCTTCTTACTTGCTTGAGTCATCTAATTTATGGCATCATAGATTAGGACATGTTAACTATAAGTTCATCCAAAGGTTGGTTAAGTTGGAGTTGTTGCCGTCTATCGACGTAAACCCTCAACATAAGTGTGAGGTGTGCGTAGAAGCAAAACTCACAAAGATTTCTTTTCGATCCGTCGAAAGGAATATCGCTCCTCTAGAACTTATTCACACATATATATGTGATTTGAAGTTTGCACAAACTAGGGGGAACAAGTACTTTGTGACATTCATTGATGATAGCACAAGGTATTGTTACCTTTACTTGTTGAAAAGTAAAGATGAAGCCTTTGAAGCGTTCCGACGTTACAAAGCAGAAGTTGAGAACCAAACTTATTCAAAGCCCATCTACACACTCCAGTTGCTTCCTTTTGAGCTAGTCAAGCAGGCGTTGAGCACGGACTGAGACTCTCCCGCCCCTTTGACAGCAATTCCCTAAGCATACGGATTAAATCCATTCATAGCGATAGAGGGGGAGAATACATAGAGCCATTTGAGGAATATTATGCCCAATCAGGCATTGTTCATCAAACGACGGCTCCATAATTACCTCAGTCAAACGGTGTGGCAGAACGTAAGAACCGCACATTGAAGAAAATGATGAATGAATTGCTCATCAATTCCGGTCTTCCCCAAAATATGTGGGGAGAAGCCGTTCTTACCGCTAATACGGTTTTTAACAGAGTCCCACATAAGGGTAAGGACAAAACTCCATATGAATCATGGAAGGGAAAGAAATCCACCTATAAATATTTAAATGTATGGGGTTGTTTGGCAAAGGTCGAAGTACCCAAGCCAAAGCAGGTCAAGATTGGGCCTAAGACTGTAGATTCCATTTTCATCGGATATGCAAATAATAATAGTGTTTATCGCTTCTTAGTGCATAAGTCAGATATTTCAGATATCCACGAGGGTACAATCATGGAATCAAGGAATGCTCAATTCTTTGAGGATACAATTCCTAGAAAGGAAAAAGACATAACCTCTCACAAACGAAGTTATGAACAAAACTTTCAGGAACCGGGAGTCGTTGACTGCCCGGATCTAGATAGTTCAGATCTAGTGGACTTCGAAGTGGCTGAATATTCAGAATCTAGTGTTCCAGATTCTCAGAACTTAGAGACTCCAGAGATGGAACCAAGGCGAAGTAAAAGGGTCAGGAAGGATAAATCCTTCGGTTCTGACTTTGTAGCTTATATGGTTGATGACGAATCAAGAATACTTGTTGAAGCATTGTCAACTCCAGAGGCACAGCTCTAGAAAGAAGCAATTGAGAGTGAAATAGACTACATCCTGCATAATCATACTTGGGAGTTGGTTGATCTTCCTCCGAGAAATAAACTGTTGGGTTGTAAATGGATACTCAAACGGAAGTATAAAGCAGACGGGTCTATAGATAAGTACAAGGTCAGGTTGGTAATCAAGGGCTATCGACAGAAGGAAGGCCTTGACTATTTTGACACGTACTCCCCGGTGTCTAGGATGACGTCCATACGAGTATTCATTGCGATTGCAGCGTTGCGTGACCTTGAGATACATCAAATGGATGTCAAGACATCCTTCCTAAATGGTGATTTGGAAGAAGAAATTTATATGGAACAACCCATGGAGTATGTGGTTCCAGGGCAAGAGAATAAAGTCTGTCGACTTGTCAAATCTCTGTACGGGCTGAAACAGGCCCCGAAGCAATGGCACGAAAAATTTGATTGTACTCTACTATCGAAGGGTTTCTCCATTAATGATTGTGACAAATGTGTCTACATGAAAGGTAACTCTGACTCGTTCATCATGATATGCATGTACATAGATGACATGTTGATCACACAGAGCAGTTCTAGCTTGATTCTAGAGACTAAGAACATGTTGAAACAATGCTTCGACATGAAGGATATGGGTATCATAGATGTCATCTTAGGGATAAAGATCTCTAAGACGTCTATCGGACTGGTCTTATCTCAGTCTCACTACATCGAGGATGTATTGAGAAAGTTTGAGATGTTTGATAGTTCGCCTATGAAGTCACGACTGGATAGAAATCAAAAGCTTGATAAAAATCACGGTGCACCCGTATGTCAGAAGCAATATGCACTGGTGATTGGGAGTTTGATGTACATAACAAATTGCACCCGACCTCATATTGCTTATTCAGTCAACAAGTTGTCTAGGATTACCCGCAATCTAAGTAATGATCATTGGAAGGCTTTGAATCAGGTGCTATGATACCTGAAAAATACGCTAACTTACGGGTTGCATTATTCGAGATATCTAGTTGTACTAGAGGGGTACAATGATGCAAACTGGATATCTGATATAGAGAACACTAAGTCCACAAGTGGTATGTATTTATAATTGGTGGTGGGGATGTGTCTTGAAAATCCTCTAAGCAAACTTGCATCGCCCGATCCACGATGGAATCAAAGTTTATCGCTTTAAACAAAGCAGAAGAAGAAGCTGAGTGGATTTACGACTTCTTAGAGGATGTCCCTTGTTGGGACAAACCCGTACCTTCTGTAATGATCCACTGCGACAGTCAGTCGGCTCTAGGAAGGGCACATAATTCTATGTACAACGGCAAGTCTCGTCATATTTGGCGGAGACATAAGACCGTTAGACAGCTGATCATCAGGGGTATAATATCCATTGATTACATAAAATCAAAGGATAACATAGCGGACCCACTGACAAAGGGCTTACCCAAAGATCAGATGTTCTGTCTGTCTAGGGGAATGGGCTTAAAACCCAAGCTATAAGGACCAATATGGTGGTAACCCAACCTTACTGACTGGAGATCCCAGGAATTAGGTTCTATGGGAAAACTAAGTTGTAAAGGTTCCGTTGAGCGCTTCGGTGGAAACATGAGCACTTCGGATAGTGATTTCTGTAAAGAAACATCAAATTCAAAGTCGTTCCCGCGATAGACATTAAGTGCTATCTGCAGTGTGGGTAAAGGTTAAGTTTCTAAAACCTTTAATGATCTTCAACGATTGAGGTTAGGTTTGGGGAAACTTTTAATGATTCATAACACTTGTAAAGTGGGGTATAGAAGGATACCTTGTAGGAGACCACCTATTTAAGTGCGAGGACAAGCCGACTCAAATGAACGCACTTAAGAATCCAAGAAGTGTCCATGGCCACAACGGACAAAATATTACGAAGAACAGAGTAATGGAAGTTGTTGTGTTGGTACCGTTGACTTGGCTTACACTAAACACTAACGGTTCAAGACATCACGTTCACCGCACAGTAAGTAAGTTCGATGGTATTCAACTATAGAAGGTTCAAAGCTGAAGCTACCTCTCTTGATGCAACATCGGTCCGCTAAAAGATTACTGGAAAATGCACCATGTGAGTGCGCCAAAATCTCTTTCAAGAGGGGACTATTGGAAATTTACTAATGTGGAATTAAGTTTATCCCATTATTTATGACTCAAATAATTAGGGGCCCATACGTCGGAAACATCGTTTCCACACACGTGCACACGTAGTGCCAAGTATTGCAAATTTCATTAGTGAAAGAGATATTGGTACGTAAGTACTACGTTTGAGACGTAGAATGATGGACGATTATTGGGCAAATGACAAAGTACGTTGGTAAACGAAGGAAGAAGTGTAAGATGAAATGAGTCGAAAATCATCGCGGAGCCGCGAAGGGTCGCGGCGCAGCCCCATTGGAGGCGAGGCGCCGGAGCGTTGCGACGCTAATTGGGTGTTCAGTCACTGGAGCAGCGGTGCTAATTCGCATAGCCGCGGCGCTTTGGAGGTAGAATGCTGCGACGGGAAGATGGAAAGTTCTGACTTTTGGGTTGGTTTTGAAGCATTGAATCTCTATTATTTGGCACATGAATTCAACCATTATTTGGTTGAATGTAACCCCTCAATAAGTGTCATTACATGGCTATTGAAGGCCATTAGTTGGCTAGTTGAGGGGTCATCTCCTTACACTATAAATTGAGGCATTTGGCTCAATTGTTCAACACTACCAAGAAAACACTTACAGAATTTTCTGAAATCTTCTACTTCCTCTCTAGCAAAGTTACTATACTCAAAGTTCTTCAAGAGTAACACTTGAGTTTCCTTTGCTCATTTGTTAAGTTGTTGTTATATCTTGGGAGACTATTGCCCGACAACGTAAAAGGATATATACGAGGCAATTTTATCTTAAAGACAGAGTGTCATCACTCGACTTAGCAAATCACAAGGAGTTTGTAACGTTCTTGATTCCAGATTGATGTAATCCTTAGTTTATCCTTTCTAGCAATTTGTAATATTTACTTACTTCCCATTTTCTGCAATTATTGTAACCCACACCTCTTACATCATGTCGTATTTTTTTTCATGAGTACATACAAAAATTTGATAATGGATGACGATTGGATTGAACTCAGATCAATCTCTATCTTTTATGATACAACAACATATCCAGTGGAATTTCACAACATGGGTCTGGGGAAGGTAGAGTGTAAGCCGACCGTACTCCTACCAAGGTAGGGAGACTATTTCCGAAAGACCTTCGGCTCAAGAGAAAGCATAGAAGGAGGTCAGATAAGGACAAGAAAATCAAAGCAGTATGAAAATGGAATTAACGAAAGCGAGTAAGCCATTATAAAGTAGTTTGAAAAAAGGACAATAGCTATCACAAATAAAGTAGGATAATCGAAGTATAAGAAATAGTAGATCGACTCAAGAGAAAGCATAAATCATAAAAAGAGGTCAAATAAGGACAAGAAATTTAAAGAAATTCAAAGCAGTATGGAAATGATAATAACGAAAGCGACAAAGCCCTAATAAAGTATTTTGAAAAGGAGACAGTAGCTACGACAGTTAAAATAGGATAATCGAAGTACAATAAATCAAAACACAAGAAATTATAGAACGGTATTGCGACTATTAATATGAAAGAATAAGCTAGAATACATATTATCCTTCTACCCTAATTTGAGTCCTCCATAACCTTCTATTTAAGGTCATGTCCTCAGTAAACTGGAACTGCACCATGTCCTGCCTAATTAACTCTCCCCAATACTTTTTTGGCCTACTTCTTCCTCTTCTGAAATAGTCTATAGCCAGCCTCTCACACCTCCGCACTGGGCATTTGTGTCTCTCATGTTCATATGTTCAAACCATCTTAATATCACTTCCCGCATCTTGTCCTCCACTAAGGCCACTCCCACTTGTCCCGGATAACTTCATTTCTAATCCTATCTCTCCTAGTGTGCCCACACATCCATCGTAGTATTCTCATCTCTGTAACTTTCATCTTTTGAATGTGAGAGATCTTAATTGGCAAACACTCCACCCCATACAACATAGTCGGCCTAACCACCACTTTGTAGAACTTGCCCGTAAGTTTTGGTGGCACCTTCTTATCACACAACACTCTGAAAGCGAGTCTCTATTTCATCCACCCTGCACCAATACGATGCATGACATCATCGTCAATTTCTCTATTTCTTTGTATAATAGACCCAAGATATTTGAAACTACTTTTCTTCTGGATGACCTGGGTACCAATCCTCACTTCTACGTCCGCCTCATGCGGTACATCACTAAACTTGCACTCCAAGTACTCTGTCTTTGTCCTACTTAACTTGAGACCTTTAGATTCTAGAGTCTGTCTCCAATCTTCCAACTTTGCATTAACTCCGTTGCGAGTCTCGTCAATCAGGACAATATCATCGGCGAATAAAATACACATGGCACCTCACTTTGTATTTGCCACATCAATCCATCCATCACCAAGGCAAATAAGAACGGCTAAGAGTTGATCCTTAGTGCAACCCCATTACAACTGAAAAGTGCTTCGAGTCACCTCCTACTATCCTTACCGTGGTCTTGGCTCACACATATCTTTGATTGCCCTAATGTTTGCCACAAGTACACCTCTAGCCTCAAAATATCTATATAGAACCTCCCTTGGCACTTTGTCGTAAGCCTTTTCTAGGTTGATAAATACCATGTGTAAGTCCCTCTTCCTCTCCTTATACTGCTCTACCAGTATCCTAACAAGATAAATGGCTTTTGTAGGATCGCCCCGACATGAATTTGAATTAGTTTTCTGAAATCGATACACCCCTCTTCACCCTCATCTCTACCACCCATTTCCACACTTTCATAGTGCGGCTTAGCAACTTGATACCTCTATAGTTGTTGCAACGATGGATATCGCCTTTTTTCTTGAACAGAGAAATCATTGTACTTCACCTCTATTCTTCAGGCATCTTTGTTGTCTTAAAAATTACATTAAACAACCTAGTCAGCCACTCAAAACCTGCCATGCCTGCACTCTTCCAAAATTCCCCAAGAATCACAACAGGCCCGGTTGCTCTTTTCCTGTGCATCCTATGAACAACATCCTTAACCTCCTCAACCTTAATACTCTTACAATACCTGAAATCGCGATACCTGTCGGAGTGCTCCAAGTCACCCAACACAATGCCTCTGTCCCCTTCTTCGTTAAATAGTTTCTAGCAGTATAACTGTCATCTCTGTCTAATGAGAGCATCTTCCACCAATACTTTTCCATCCTCGTCCTTGATACACTTCACTTGATCCAAATCACGTGCCCTCATCTCCCTCGCCTTGGCTAACCTGAACAATTTTTTATCCTCGCCTTTTTCCTCTAGTTCTGCACATAAGTGTTCAAAAGTTGTCGTTTTATCCGACAAAACCACCAACTCCGCCTCTTTCTTCGCTATCTTATACAGTTCCCTATTTGTACACTTCTCCACCTCATCTTTTCTTTCCAACAACTTCACATATGCTACCTTCTTTTCTTCCATCTTCCATTGAACTTCTCCATTCCACCATCAG
Source organism: Anisodus acutangulus (assembly GCA_029783415.1). Lineage (NCBI taxonomy): Eukaryota > Viridiplantae > Streptophyta > Magnoliopsida > Solanales > Solanaceae > Anisodus > Anisodus acutangulus. The sequence continues at coordinate 31,024,810 of CM056505.1, read as the reverse complement.
TCCCCTTGATGCCCACCACGATTACCTCTCAAGACCCCCTGCACCTCTCTAGTTACTATCCTAATGCAACTGACTGTCCTATCCCACATACAGGTCGCATCTCCACGACTCTCCCAGGACCCCATAACCATCAATTTCTCCCCATCTATAGGGAACTAGCCATGGTAAAAACTATATGTGATGACAATTTCATGGAAAAATAAAAGGAAGAGAAAAGAGCTTGCAACATCCCACAACAAAAGTTTATGCATTAATTTATATATCTCCTTGCCAAAAAGCTTTTATAGTTATAAAAATGTTATAATATATTTAAGATCAATAAATTTCAAAAGTTTTACAGTTACGTACAAAAATACAGGTCGCATCCCCACTAATCTCCTAAGCCCCCATAGCCGTCAACTCCCCCCCCCCATCTCCAGGGCATCAGACATGGTCAAACTCCCCCATTTGATCCTAGGTCGGTCATCCACTACCCTCTTTTTCTTCTTCTTCATCTTGAAATGTATAAGCATCCTTACTGGAGTTTCTATAAAACCATGGTGTCCAGATACAATTTCTGTGCGGATCTTTTCATCATATACTAACCCTGAAGAGGGTAGGAATGTAGATGGTATATTAATAAAGTTTTATCTAAGTTTATCAAATAATAAGCATGTAGTAAGGAAATGGGTAGTATCAACTCAAAATTCATTTTAAATAACAGTCTATAATCTTTAACCAATATGAACATCATAATTACAGAGTTTAACACTTATCAAAATCATAATTAAAAACACATAGTCTAAAAATCATACCTCTTAATCAGAATTTCAGATTACTGGAGACCTCAACCCACCCTTGGCCCTACTTTCTTTCTTCTTTCACCGAAATTACGGGATAATTATCCTAGGTGCCTGAGAGTTCTCAACAGACTATCTTCTAAAATTCTTATCAAGGTGCAAGTTTAAAGACTAATATGGTTCTAATTATAATCTTTCAAAGTGTTTTATCTCTGGTATTATGATATTATAATTGATCTGGATTATAGACTAAGGAGAAGGTTTAGCTAGACATAGAGAGTTTTCAAACAAAGATTTGTATAGAAAGTTTTCGAATGAATGATATGGTTACAAGAGGCTCTTTATATAGATAACCTCGGCTGATAAGATGACAAAATTGCTTTCTCAAAAGTCATAAAGTAAATAGTAATGACTTTTCCAAAAGTCTAAAGTGCTACAGTTTGCCTGCTATGATTGCCTGATATTTTCGAAGTTCTTGTCTTTGTTGTAGTCTTTTTTCGAGGCTGTCTCTTTCTTCTTTTGTCCATTTTGTTCGGCTGCTTTCCAGGTGTCCTCTTTGATAATATCTTCTTGACATGAGTTGATATCTCCATCAGATTCTCTTGCTATTGTCTTCTTTGTCATTCTCTTCATAATTGTTTTTTGTTTTTGAATGATATGGTTTGTAATACATGGTAGTAAATTGGGCTGCAAGTAGTAAAACTACAGGCTCCCTATTAGAGTAGTAAATTGGGGCTGCAAGTAGTAAAACTACATGCTCCTTATGAGAGTAGTAAATTTGGGCTGCAAGTAGTAAAACTACAGGCTCCCTATCAGAGTAGTAAATTGGGGTTGCAAATAGTAAAACTACAGGCTCCCTATCAGAGTAGTAAATTGGGGTTGCAAGTAGTAAAACTACAGGCTCCCTATCAGAGTAGTAAATTGGGATTCAAGTAGCAAAGCTACATGATCCCTATCAAAGTAGTAATTTCTCACATCCTTATGCAAAAAGATCAGAATTCCTTTCTTTTTTTATTGTATTAGTAATAGTAGTAGGTCTAGTATTTATTACAGGCCTTCTATTTTGTCCAATTGTCCTTTGGTATTGGTCAATCGTTTCTTTTGCATGTTTATATTTCAGGTTTATAATTCTGTCATGCATTTTTGTTAGTTTCATGGTATCTTGTGTCATAATGTCATTGTTGTAATACAAGGTGATAATGTCTTCCACTATTCCTCATTTCGAGTCGCCAATAATACATGTTTTCTTTGCTCGTAACATGTCCTCTATTTTGGTTTTTCAAGGTTAATAATCCAAATGTTCTTTTTGCACTAAGCCACTCTTGGAATTTCTTCAAAGTGCACGCTATTTTCATGTTCAAATTTTCATCATCTCCGCTGATAGTACTATTTATTCATGTCTTGAATATTAGACATATCACAATGGGCTTTCCCGTTAGGTCTGTTGATGCATCAAATATTTGTATTCCATATACTCTTTTTCCGAAGGATTCCACATCTGTGGCAAACTAGTACAAATCACACAAGTAACTCCAATGAGAACTGATTAAAATAAACTTATATTCCGTCCGTCTCAATTTAAGTATCTTACTTTTCTTTTTTATTTGTCTTAATAAGTGTGAATCTTAGTAAATTGATAAATCACACATTCTACATGACAAGTTTATAATCATAAGATTCGAAAAACATTATACATATTTTCAATTTAGAATCACGAGATTCAAAATTATCTCTTTATTTCTTAAACTTCGTGTTTAATCAAATTAAGACACTTAAATTGAGATGGAGGAAGTAATACTCTCTCTATCCCAATTTATATGATATAGTTTGACCATATACGAAATTTAAGAAATAAAGAAAGATTTTTGAATCTTATGATTTACAACAAGCCAAAGATATTTGTGTGATTATAAATAATCTCGTTAGACGTAACGCAAAGTTTAAATTTAAATTATTGTCAAATAAAAAAATATGTCGTTCATTATGGGATTGACTAAAAAGGAAAGTATGTTATATCAATTGGGACAGAAGGAGTATTAAATATAATTGAATAAAAGAAGACCTAAGAGGTCGTTTGGTAGCTAATTTAAAGGTAAGTCATGCAGGTAATAAATCATGTATAGGTAATACCACATTTGGTAGCTGATTAGAAGATAAGTTATTCATGTATAAAACTAATATGATGTTTGATTTGCAACTTAGAATCCACATAATCAATACATGTATAAATTATGAGGGAATCTATGTATTATTTTATGCAGGATAGAAGCTGAAATACATGACTACCTAAATCCGCATACATAATCCTTGCATAAAATAACACATATATTTCCTCATAACTAACCTCTGTTTTACTAATACCCACATAACTCTAATCAGTTGTCAAACAACCCCTAAGGTTGACAACAAATTTCATTTAGACACTCAAACTACGGTATGTTCTACTTGAGCACCTGAATACTGATAAAGTGCTCCTATTAGACATGTTAAGTTCAATTTTTTTTTGATACGATATCAGAAAGTACATGTTACTCCAAATCATTCATCCGAGAATAAGACAAGGAACTCCATGCTTTGCAAGCATGTTGATGCATATGGAGGCTTTGGAGGCCCTTGAGGGCCCACACAAAGGAGCATACGATATTTGGATGATTGCGTGGAGTGAAGATAAGCCCAAAGTTGGACCTGTCATAGTCTACGGTTGAAGTGTAACTCGTAGACATAACTTGTGGTGTCATCTGCGAATCGCAATTGATGATGCCAAGTGAAACTTTGGCTATTTGGGTTACTTTTGCAAATTGAAGGCTTTGATCACTTTTGGGCCAAGCTTGTAATAATGCTTAGTATAAATAGGCTCCTTAGTCTTATTTTATACTTAGGTTTGATGAATTGAGAATTAAGATACCCCTTTGAGAGTGATAGTTGTTTAGTTAGATATCTATAGAGTGTAGTGTTAGAGATAGTTAATTATGATGAATTCCATTATCGGCTATTGAAACCTTTATCCCTTGATTTCATATGAGAGTTTCTCATTTGTGGATTCAATTGAGTCTCTTATTTAATTTTAATTAGTATAGATTCTTTTGGTTGAATTCAATTGGGAGGGTTTGGATTTTATATATCCAAATTTGCCCATAAATTCACTACAATTGGGTCTTGTTTCTATTCTCATCCCATTTTTTTCTCTTCTCACCTATTGATTTTTTGTTATTTTTAATTCTGCGTATTTATTATTTGAATTTATGTCTTCCACAAGCCGGGTCGTATAATTTAGTAGCAGAGCTTAGGCTAGAGATTTGTTTCTACAATTCTCAATCCTAGGTTCTTATTTAGAAAATCACAAAAATATGGAAATTTTGGAAATTCACAAAAAAAATGATTTGTTGTTTTATTTGAGAGTTTCTATTAATAGATTTGAGTTCCTAGAGATTGAATCTATCACATATCAAATTTTCAATTCGTTTAGAGTTGTTTTGGAAGAATTCATCATTGTTGAACTTGAAGGTTTTGAAGAACTTGAAGAACAAGCAAGTGGGTTTAGTAAATTAGTGTTCAATTGATTCCGAAAACTATTGGGCTTTATGCTCCTTGTTGAAAGGAAGTTAGATCTGAAATTTGAGCCAATTTGGAGTTGATTTAATACTAGTTAGAAATTTGAATTGTTCTACAAAGTTCATCAAATTCTTGTGAGGAAGAAGACAAAAATGTGGTGTTTGATCCAAAAACCCTAAGACAAAAGTCTGAAAAGTGTTTTGGGCCCAAAAATAGCAAAAATACTAGGAAAGTGGGCCCAATTCGTTTAAATTGTAGAGAATATTTAGAAGGTGGTCAGCCAAATGAATCACAAGGAATTTTGACGTCACCAACATTTTGGGACACAGTCACACCTGCGAATCACAGGTTGCGCCGCAAACCATGCCTGCGAACCACAAACAACCGCAGACCGTCACATAAACTTTGGAAAATTGTACATCATCTGCAAATCGTAGATTGTGTCGCATGCCATGCTTTTGTACCACTATTGAATCCCATATCATGCTTTTGTACCATGGTTGAATCGCAGATCACGTCACAAATCATAATTTTTAGGTTTTGTGATTCCAATTCGATTCTAAATCCATTTCTTTTCACTTGTTTGATTCTCCAAACTATTTAACATCAAGTAATTGACCTATTTGATTGTTAATTAGTTCTTGAGTCCTACTTTATTCCGTGCTAATTCTTCTTACGTTTTTTTCATTTATTTCGTTGAGCTTCTTTGACTCTTGTCTGTTTGTTTTTGAGTCGTCCGTCATTCTTTATACAAGAATTCATTCTTCCACAAAGCGTAGCAATCGTGTGATTTAATTGGACAAGTGGTTTCAATACCAATTTTGGAAGAAACATTAGGTTGTGGTAAGGCTTGAGTGCAAATACGAGTGGTGTGGGGAGCTTTTGCTACTAACTTGTTTGCTCATTTTATAGGTATAACAAGAGGCGTCATAAGGAAGGAGATATAAGAAATCATGTCATCCGTAGCCTCAGAATCTTGTGGTTATGACATGGAGAGATATACCGCTAGCAGTGGAGGATATGGCTATGATAGTAATAAATACTATGGAGGCGAGGATGGTCAATATGATGGTGAACATTACTACTCCGAAAGTGAATATGGGACAAATATTTCTCATATGACTTATGAAGAAGGTGAAGATGCCTATGGTGAGGACGAAGATGATAAAGGTTCTCAAACTACACACCATGAGTATGGAGGCGACTTGAGGTATATTCCTTCCTCACACCTGCGTTATGAATTAGTTGGAGAAGACTTACGTGAATTAGGAAGTTGTGATGAACATGAACCTTGTGGTTATGCGTTTTGTGGTGAATATGGCCGAGAAGGTAGTGAATTTGAATATAATACTTGAGAAGTGTATTCTAGTAGATATTCGCGTACATTGACTTGTGATACTTCATATTCCAAGAAAAATAAAAAAAATGGTATAACTGTGTGGGTTTGACCAAGTTGGAGTCGTTCTAGAAGGAAAATAGAGTATATGTTTCCTACTCTGAAAAATACAATGAATCGTGCTACTTATCTTAGGACGAGTGTACCATGTTCTCGATATGGCTATGATGTTGAAGGTAGGAGGGGAGCATCAATAGGCATGAAGTAGAAGAAATACCATGTTTTAAGGAGAAAATGACTCGAAGAGGTGAATTTTTAAAATGAAGGTTAGTGCCTTTGGTTGTGAATGTTACTATCTTATGCTTGATGATGGTATTTATGGCAACTACATTACACCCCAAGCGGTTGGAGAATTGAGAGTACCTTGTGTGATGAGACGAAACTCTTACTATGATCAAAGAGGGTACTTAGTTGATAGGAGCGTGAAGGTATTCATTACATATGGTGAGTACCAAGATGAGGTTTGGTGTGATGTGCTTCCCATGGATACTTGTCACATATGTTTGGGAAATTCTTGGTTCCAAGAAGATAGGATTCCATATGAGCAAGAGTGGTATAAGTGCATAGTGGATGCTAGAGGAAAACTTCTATTTCCACCCATGCATCCTAATTCTGAGGCAAATGCAGGTAAGCAACATTCCAACATAGAGTGGCCAACTTTGTGTAGAAAATCTAGTAAAGAAGATTACTTTGAATGTGAACACAAGTTGGATGAGATATTTAAATGCTACAACTATTTGGAAGAGAAGAAAGTGGAGCTAGTTTCTAGCATCCTAAGAGGAGCACTTATTAAACATTGGGAGCATGAGAAGGTAAAAGGGCGCCCAATTGAGACTTGGAGTGCATTGAAGAAATTTTGGAGGTGTCGTTTTTTCAATCCATATGAAAAGAAGGAGGGAACCAAGCACATTCCAAAAAGAAAAGAACCACTACAAGAAGAGAAGGCTGCTCCAAGTGAAGCCAAAGGGAATAAAGAAGTGAAGGATTCACCAAATCCTTCACAAGAGATTCTTAACATTTGCACCAACTCCCATGAAATTGAGAGAGAGAATATTGAGAGGAGTGAGGGAGAGAAAAATAACAACTCTAGAAAGGAAAAATGAGAGGTCGTATGGAGTGATGTGAGAGGGTTGTAACAACCCAATTCTAACTCATGTAACTTTTCTTTCTTTTCTAGTTGTATTGATAATGGTGCATGTATTCTTGGAGGCAAATTGAAAGATGAACCTCAAACTTTGAAAGTTCATGAGGTAGTTAAAGGCTTCCCAAAGAAGCAAATGTGCTCCACCATTAAAAACCACAGTAAAAAGATACTTTGTGTAAATTTCAAGGTAAAATAGCTAATCTCGACTCTCCAATTAATGGGAATGGGAATGTGAATGTGAATGTGAATGTGAATGTTGTTGACTTGAGTGTGAATGATATATTTTCCTTGGTTGAACTTAATGAATCTTTACCATGTGATGAGCTTAGTTCTTTAAGGATTGTTGACAATATAGTTGAAATGGGTGATTCCACACTAGTTGATCCTATTGATGACAGAGTTAATTCTTCTTGTGAGACCAATTTGTGTCCACCTAGTGTTGACACTTGTGATTTGTATGTTAGTACATTGTCATGTGATATGATAGCTCATACACTAGTTGATTCTTGCGATGACTGAATTGATTCTTCTAGCAAGATCGATTCACGTCCAACTAGTGTGGGTACTTGTGTTGATCAATTTGTTTGCTATAATAGTTCACTAATTGCAAAAATTAGGGATGTGCTTAATGAACCTCAAGTTAGTGATGATGTTGGTGTGATTGATCATATAGATAGTCATAAAAAGGAAATTGCTTTGAAAAATGAAAATTGTCTTTATGAGAGTGAACTTACATGTTTAGAATCCTCATCGTTTATTGATTGTTCTATCTTTAAGAATAATATCTTAATTGATAATGACATGACTATTGAAAGTGAAGTGCATGGTGGTATGTGTTGTCATATTAAAAATGTAGCCACCTTTAGAGGCTATAAGGTGCTTAGAGACCCACTATGGGAAGATGACCCCCTTTCCAATGAAGGAATTTCCTTATTGAGGGATCGTGAGTTGATGCTTAGTTATGATGACAAGCATATGATAAGTGAGGTTGTTGACGTCCTCCCCTATGATGAAAAGTCTTTTTCGAGGGTTTGTGACCCACTTAAAGGACCTAAGTCGTATTTGGAAAAGGCTTCCGTAAGTGAAGATTGCTCTTTAAAGAAGGGGAGTGACATGAAAGAAAACGAGCATACACTTTGAAGGGATTATGATAGATCTGCTAACCCAAAATGTGAGGAGATGCTACTCAAATCTTGGCATAGGATCGATGAGCTTAAAGGTAAAACTCTCTCTGGTTAAACTTGATTATTTGATTAACTTGTTTGTGAAGTTCCATCAAAGGAGGAGTCATGAAGAGGAAAACCATTGGAGGGAACTTCGCGGAGAAACAACTTGATATGACATCACATCTTGTACTTCATTCACTGACGGTATGTATTCGTGGCTCATGTTTATTCTTGGGCTTTCTAAAGCTATGAAGGTAACTTCTTTGTGTGATGAGTATGGTAGTAACACGTTTAGTCGTTCATGTGATTCTTTACTAGTGTTATTACTTAATTTCATATTGGCCTTGCATGGGGAATGCGAGCAAAATAGTGTGAGGGATACCTTTGTATTTGACCCCGGTGTTGACTTGATAGTGGATCCTTCATTGAGGTGGGCTAGTGTAATGATTATACTTTTGACTTGAGTTGGTTTTGTGTGTAATATTACACTTAGCCGTGAGGTAAATCACTTGTTTTTGTTACTTAAGGGGAGATATGTGTTTCTTGATTGATAGGACCAATGAGAACTTACATGTTTGTTTTCCTAAATGCATTGGGTTCCTTAATTTACCTTTTTGTCAACATGTCTTGAATAGACGAGTGTCTCGGGCATTATTTTGATATATATTCATTGTAGATCCTTATGATGCTTGGTTATATCATAAAAGTGAGACATTTAGTGTGTTAGTTGCATGCTATGCTTACTTTAGATATTATTAGCATTTGCCTTATGATGATTACCTTGTTTGTTTAATGAGATGATATGTATTCATTCTCTTCTATGTATTGCAAGGTACGGATGTGAGGACGAATCCTTTTCAAGAAGGGGAGTATGATACGATATCGAAAAGTACAGGTGACTCCAAATCATTCATCCGATAACAAAACAAGGATCTCCAAGCTTTGTAAGTCACGTTGATGCATATGGAGGCTTTGGAGGCCCACACAAAGGAGCATACGACATTTGGATAATTGCGTGGTGTGAAGAGGAGCCTGGAGCTGGACCTGTCACAGTCTGCGGTTGAAGTATAACTTGCATACATGACTTGCGATGTCATCTGTGAATCGCAGATGCTGCTGCCGAGTGAAACTTTGGCCATTTGGGTTACTTTTGCAAATTGAAGGCTTTGATCACTTTGGGTCAAACTTGTAATAATGCTTAGTATAATTGAGAATTGAGATACTGATTTGAGAGTGATAGTTGTTTAGTTAGGTATCTATAAAGTGTAGTGTTAGAGATAATTAATTATAGTGATTCCATTGTTGGCTATTGAAACATTTATCCCTTGATTGCATATGATAGTTGTTCATTTGTGGATTCAATTGAGTCTCTTGTTTGATTTTAATTAGTATAGGTTCTTTTGGTTGAATTCAATTGGGAGGGTTTGAATTTCATATATTCAAGTTTGCTCATAAATTCACTACCAATTGGGTCTTGATTCTATTCTCATCCCATTTTTTTCTCTTCTCACCTATTGATTTCTTGTTATCTTTAATTATGTATATATGTTATTTGAATCCATGTTTTTCACAAGTCGGATCGTATCATTTTTTTAAAAAACTTTTATGAACGTTATCAAGCATTTATTAGATAGTTAATTTAACTACATAAAATGTGTCATCTCCTTTAATTACACACATCAATCTCAATTAGAAAGTGTCTGGTATTTTACGGCTTATTGAGGCGAATGCTCTATATGAGGTGACACCTTTTAAGTGGTTAACGTATCTACGTAATGGACATTTGAGAACATGTGTAAAAAAGATTTTATTTTTTTTATAATGTCTAATAGGAACACTTTATCATGTGTTTAGGTATTTAATTGAAATATACGTTGTAGTTTGAGTGTCTAAATGAAACTTATTGATAACTTTAAGGGGTTGTAAATATATTAAGCTCAATATAATATTTTTATTAGACATTTTTACCAAACAACACACTTTGAGAGAAGAGGGAAAAAATTATAGAAAGACTAAGAGAAGTACTTACATGATTTTTTTTTAATATTCTCTCTTTTCTCTTTGTGATTATTACCTTCTTTTTCCTTCCTCGCATATAGAGTAACTTTCTTGTGCTAATAATTATGAACAAGCAAGTAGGGGGCATTAACTAAAGAGACATCGAATTGATCATAATTTTAGGAATAATCTGACTTTCTTTCATTTTTGTTATGAAAAGTGAAAGTCATTATGTTTAGTACGAAACCGTTTCACACCTCGCAATGCTTATACATAACCCACTATTTCCCAAAACTTGATCAACAATCTACATCCCTTATTTGAATCATCTACTCCAAACTCAATTAAATAGAGTTTCTCCTTCAATGGTGCAATATATAATAGGTGATTTACATAGTAATCGACATTCTAGAAGCAATTTCTTTATTCTACTCACTGCTAATGAGGTAAACTCAATATTGCATTCAAGATTTTTACACGGTTCATTTTCTGATTGATTAGTAAGACAAATCCGATCCTAATGAGAAGAAGATGGTTAGGCGCCAATTAAAAGAGTGATAATTTTATTTATGATGAGCGGGTCTCTTTGTTTGCCCAAATTAGATTTGTTGCCCCATTGGTAAGACAATTGAAACTATTGTTAGTCTATTTGTTTCACTTGAGATGAGCCTTCTTACCACTGTTTATGTCTAACCACTGTTTGTGTCTATTATAGAGGTGGCCAGTAGGCCGGGCTCGGATCTGGCGGGGTCGGGGTCGGGGCGGGACGGGCGAAGGGGGCGGGGTCGAGTCTGGCGGGGTCGGGTTTGGCGGGACTTGCTCGATCCAGTCCGATCCCGATCCCGAATCGACCTGCGAAGCGGGTCGAGATCAGGCGAGTTCCGGCGGGTTTTCCTTTTTTTTTTTTTAATAACATATGTATAAAAAAACTCAATAAACAAGACAAGATAGTGTAATAAAATATCCCAATGCTGTTTTTGTGCCTCTTATATTATTTAATAGACATATGATTTTTTTGTAATACAAATACAATTGTCTAAAATCTAAATTGCAACTTTGTGGTGTTGTCCAAAAGTTGCAAATTACATAATAAAATTGCAATTAAAAAAATTACATTCTCAAAAAAACCTATTCTATTTGCTTGATAATTTCCTGTGGTTCTTCGGTTGGAATTGGTATTTGTTGGTCAAATTGATCCACGTCGCTTCCACCACCTTCAGATAAGATTTCGTTGTAGTTTTCGTCTTCTTCTTCGTTGATCTCCGGTTGACCGCACCTTCTCCGCTCCGCTCGTATCCAATCTCTGAATAATACTGCAATTTCCAAGCTATCTCCGGCTAATGAGTGTCTGTGGTCTCCTATTTGATATCTGCCGGCAGAAAAAGCGCTTTCAGACGCAGTTGATGACGCTTGAATGTTCAAAACATCTCGGGTCATCAATGAAAGTGTCGGAAAGGTCTTCTCATTCCCCCTCCAGTATTTCAGCAAGTCTTCATGTCCATCTTCATTGATAACTTCTTGGTACGGTACAGAACCCTGCAAAACAAAATTATCCAACTCGCTAATTTGGTTAGTAGTAGAGGTACGGCCACACATTCTATTTCTGAGGCTTTCAATACTAGCCGCAGAAACAACATGTCTTTTGTGAGGTTGTGTTGAAGATGAAGAAGATGATATGGAAGTCGGTAAGTTACTAGCATTTTCTTGTTGATAAAACCTATTTTTTTTTTGCATTGGTCTTCTACGCTAGACAACACTTCTTCTTTAGTTTGTTCAATAGGTGGTGGGTGATTTAGATTTTTGGGACTTGGAGGTGGTAGTACTTCTATACAATCGTAAATAGTTTCAATTAGTGATTTAGTACCGTCTATTTTAATAGTCGGATTTAATACAGAACCAATAATATAAATAGTGGGAATAGGAATAATTTTTTTTTTTGATAAACATTTTTTAATAGCTGCCATATAAGAAATCATATGTCTATTAAATAATATAAGAGGACACTTTTTTTATTTTGATAAACATTTTTTTACCCAATCACTATCTACAATCATATCAGCTGGATTTTGATTATGAGAGTTAAAAAATAAAGTTATAGGTTTTCTATAGTCATAAGCAACAAGTAGTTGCTCGTATAAAGAATTCCACCTAGTGGATACTTCTTGTGAAATTTTTCTATAAGATAGTCCACAATCGTGACAAGTTTTTTTATATTCTTTTCTTTGTTGTACTTTATTACTTTTAAAAATAAAGTTTATAGCAAATTGTATTTTACTAAGAATGTCTTCAAAAAGTGATAGACCATCATTTACAATTAAGTTATATATATGGCACACGCATTTTATATGAAAATGATCTGGAAAAGATGGAGTTAAACTATTTTTTAAAATTGTAATTGCGTAATTGTTAGAAGAAGCGTTATCTAATGTAATAGTCATAATTTTATCGGTTATTCCGTAATAATGGCACACTTGATAAATATTTTCTGCAATAAAAGTATCAGTGTGCCTATCATCTATATAACTATACGCTAAGATACGTTTTTGCATAGACCATTTATAATCTATCCAATGACAAGTTACCGTTAAATAATCATGACCGTTAGTACTACGACCTATATCAGACGTGATAGATACTTTGCCATTAAAATGATTTAATGAATAACGTAAATATTGTTGATATTCATGTGTGAATTTAAATACATCTCTCTTAACAGTTGATTTAGGGAAACCGTTAAAAGCAGGATTATATATATCTCTAATGTAATGAATAAAACCGGGAGATGAAGGAAATGAAAAAGGCAAACCCTCCACAACAATTAATTTTGATATTGCTTCCCTATCTCTATGTTTATTGTATTTAGGGCCTACAATTCCCCCCGTCATAGGGTTAATTTGACCATGTACTTGGTCCGGGATAGTATCAGTATGTGAACCTTGTCCCGATGGAGCGGGCGTTTGCACACCCGGTTTTGAAGCCTGGTATTGGACATACCTAACTGGATGAGCACTTACTACGTGTCTAATTAAACCCCCCGTCCCACCTTGACCTTTTCCAGTTTTAAATTTTAAAACATTTTTACAAATTTTACATCTAGCTACTTGATTCTCTACGTCCCTATCAAAAAATGTCCATGCATCTGATTTTAATGGTCGTTTTGCTGGACCTCGTCTCATACTAGGGGGAATAGGAGGTATTTCAGTTGAAGGTGCACTAGTGGGTATGTTGTCATCAACATTAGTGGGTATGTTGTCATCAACATTAGTGGGTGTATCATCTAGATCATCGTCTAAATTAAAGTCTTCTTGAGTTCCAGAAAATAGCTCCTCGCCTAAATCTAATGGTATTGTAGGAAAATGTTGAGTATCAACAAAGTCATCATGTGTAGGAATAAGATGACTAGAAGTACTCTTGCCCTGGTTGCCCCTGCTAGAAGAAGCACCCTTACCCTTACCCTTAAACATACCTCTTAATCCTTCCATTTTAATTATGATAATAAATAATTAAAGATAATAAAATTAAGTGCGCTAAATAAAATAAACATACAATAATAATTTAATGAAGGAACGAATGTACCAAACGCCGACGTAACGTCGACGTGTAATAGAGAGGTTGAAAATTGAAACTTTGCTCGATGGAAGATCTTCAAGCTAGTTGCCAACTTCACTCCCAATTCCCAAATGAATAAATAAAATTGAATATTTAGTAAACAATGTAGACTTGTAGAGAGATATATTGAGAGATTAGAGAAATTGTAGGAAGATTTGTGAGAAAGATGAAGAGAAAATGAGTTATTTATAGTTGAAAAATTGGGTTAAAGTGTAAATATAATAACTTATGGGTTAAAAATAAATATTAAGGGGTAGGGGGTTGGGGGAGGCCAAAAATGGTCGTTGCCCAACGGCCAAAATCTAAAATGGTCGTTGGTGTAACGGTTATATTTGCAAAGGGGGGGCTCTCGGGCGGGCTCGGGACGGGCTCAGGGCGGGCGGGCCTGGGGCGGGCTCGGATCTGGCGGGACGAGACATTGTCCCGTCCCGAGTTCAAGTCCCGCTACCATTTTTTTTTTACTCGGGGTCGGACCGTCCCGGCCGCCAGCCTTATAATAACCATTTTTTTGTGTGCTTCATGAGCAAAAGTTGATTAGCCTTTTTTTTTTACTTAAACTCAAGTAATATTAGCTATTGGCGTAAACAACCGTTCGCCAACCCACTAACTTTTTTAATTGCTTATTTTCCCAGTTTGTATACATAAATCTGTTACTTGTATACAAGTTTTTTATTTATTTCGCCATATGTAGCACTATTTTTCCTCTCATATTCACAAGCCCCTATTATAACATAGGTTAACTATATGTTATATCTTTTAGTTATACATATTAAATTAAGAATTTTGTTAAATGAGTAATGAGTTACAGTTTTTTATTAGTATAGTACTTTTTCTGGATCAAAAAGAGTGTTCACTTAGTCATTTATATATCTCATAATTAAATACTAATTCTAGATAAAAATAGGTAATTTGACTAAAATATTCTTAATTAAATAAGTATTGAGATTTGATTACCTACCACTTAATAAAGACAAATTTAAAAAAATAAGATTAATTTTTTTGATTTAATAAGTAAACATTTTTTTAATCAAAAATAAAAATTAAATGAACACTCTTTTAGTTCGGTGCGAGTATAACATAGGATGAGTGTGGTTAATATTTTAAAGTGAAGGGTAAATTTCCCCTTTTTCCTATTTCGAAATCATTTAATTTTATTTCCTTGGGCAGTTTTCTCGCTCGGGTTTTACATCTAAACTTTCTCATCTTCTAAAACCCTGCAGACAGTCCCCAAATTTTCAGCTGCAACCAAACACCAACTTAGTTTCACTCATACCTTTGATTATTCTCGGCAGTTTAACGTGGTAACTATTAGTTATGGAAAAAGATTCATCTTTCTTGTTTGGTGGCATCTCTTTCAATCGTAAAAAGTTTGCCAGCGATTTTAATAGATTTAAGGTACTTTTTTACTTCGACCCTCTTTTAGTTTTGTCCTATAACATAGTAAAAGAGCAAAATTTTAGCAATATATGGTATTAAAAATTGTGGGGTTGGAGTTTTTGTTGATTTTACATTGTGAAAGTTATTGATTTTGGTGTAATTTGATGTGTAGTGGAAAAACACAGCTGATTTGGCTGAGAAATTGCAATTGATTGAGAAGGTATTCCTGTTGAACTTTGTACAAATACTGCATATTATCTTTTTATGTTTAAAAATATTTAGGAAATGTTTGCATTGACTATGTTTTTTGAGCCGAAGGTCTATCGGAAACAACCTCTCTGCCCCACAAAGGTAGAGATAAGGTCTGCGTACATCCTACCTCCCCGGACCTCACTTTGTGGGATTACACCGGGTATGTTGTTGTATTTAAAAATATTTAGGAAATGTTTGAAATTGTGGTCAAAGAAAAGAAAGGTTTGATTCTTCAAATAGTAATAGTATCATATAAAACAGCTCACTTTATGGTTTTGATGGTCCTGAACCACACTTTACACATTGAGGTTCCTAGTTTGGAACTCGCTACCTATGCATTTGCACCCAAAGGTGTGTCGATAAAGTGGGTTGAGAATATGAGGTCTCAGGGTCAAATAAATCCCAATGGAGACAAAAACACTGGGTGATTTTTTCCCAGTTGTCCAAGCCTTGATGGACAGAGTTACCTGGTACCTGTTGTTGGTGGGAGGTGGCAGGTCCGTGGAATTAGTCGAGGTGCGCGCAAGATGGACCGAACACCACGGTTATCCAAAGAAAAGGGACAAAGGGAATACAAAAGAATAGGAGGAAAACGGAGTTCCTCCGAATTGTGTCTATAGCATTTGTATATTTGTCTTATTGACAGAAAAGCTCAATGATTTATTGTGTGGATGTCATTGCATTGTCCATCTCTTATGTTTTTGCAAATGAAGATTTGCCTTTATATTTCATTCAGGAGCATGAAACTATTGACAATTCATTAGAGAAACTGGAGTTCGTCAAGAATGGAAAATCTGAAATGGAGGACGAGGCAAATACTAGCGTGGGTAAGAAGAGGAAGAGGAAGGAGAAGGGAACAGTTTCGGGTAAATTTCTTTTGTCTGTCTATTTTGAGCTTCTCATTTATTTCTTTGTACCAAGTATAAAATGGGTAGTAAAGTCTGCTGCTTTGGCCCTTTGTCCTAATTCCTGGCATTGATTTTAGACTCGGTGGAAGGATTTGCTGTCTTCAAGAGTTCAAAATTGAAAAAGGAAGTTGCCAGTGAAGAGAATGACCAATCTGTAAATGAACTGGTTGAGGGAAAGAAAGAATATTTTCGACAATTGGAGGTTTGTCTCATTTGCTAGCAGTTGGCAGTAAATTGTTTTGCTGTGTTCATGAATTGTTGAAGAACTTTTATTGAATAGCTATTTCTTTTGTTCCTATGATTTTGTGGATTTAGAGGGATGCAATTTTCCGGAAGATGCACAACATTCATGTTTCAGGGAGTAATGTCCCTTCGCCCTTGCACAGTTTTGCGGAATTAAGATCAAGGTACTCTGTCATGCTATTTGTTGAATTTCGGTCCCACCTTACTCTGATGGTTTCATGCTTCACCGCGACCAAGCATTTAAGATGTTTACTTATTTACAGTAGGATATCTATTTATGGAACACTTCGATCATGTCAAGGAAGTTACATTTAGTGAAACACCCAACAAAGCCTCAGTCCATTCATTTTGGTTGCTACTTTCTACGTCTGCTTGAATATACATTATGTGAGTCACACTTTTTGTTGTAACATGTAAAGCAAGAATAGGATGTGATAGGGTGTTGATGAATTCATTAGGCTCTTTTGAATTGATCTAGCATGGAAGATAAGTAGGCTAATGAAAGATTTTGCTATTTCTCCTGCAGTTATGGTATTCTTTTTCCTTGACCATTCCAATTTTTTAGTTCTCATGATAATTGCGGGAGAGGGATCACTTATGAGGCTTAGCTTAAGAAGCATGTAGGATTACGATTTTATTCTCAACTGCTACTCTTATTTTGTCATGTCATCTTTACCTGTGTACTGAGCCTTTTTTGGGATAGGCCACTGGTGGTAAAATGAGGTAGAGTTCTGCAATTGTGCATTAAACCTCCTTTTCCCCCAACTGTCCTTTCCAAGTATCCTTTTCATGGGACAAACTGGGAATGTACAAAGTTGTTATGAAGAGCAAATTGCTTTCTCTGTGTTTATCAGTTTATTTGTTGTTGTCTGCACTTGACTTTCCCTCTGTCCTCTCTTTCACCAACAGTCTGTTTGTATACGGTCTCACAGATATAAATGTCGATCATATCTATTACGAAATCTGGCAGAACTGGGATTTAAAGAACCAACGCCAATCCAAAGGCAGGCTATTCCAGTCCTCTTATCTGTATGATCTTCCTTGAATTCCGCCATTGTTTTATGTGTATAAACATTTGTCTTTCTTGTTTTTCCTTTAACAGTCTCTAATCATGTTTGACTTTCATCAGGGACGGGAATGCTTTGCTTCTGCACCTACTGGTTCTGGCAAAACATTTGCTTTTGTCTTTCCTATACTTATGAAACTCAAGGTAGGTCACACACACACATACACACAGTGTGTGTGAAGTTATTAGACAACATCTAACTGCAATCGTTCTTGATCAGCATACTTCAAAGGATGGAGTCCGAGCTGTAATTCTTTCCCCTACAAGAGAGTTAGCTTCTCAGACAACAAGAGAATGCAGAAAGTTGGCCAAAGGGAAGAAGTTCTACATCAGGTTGATGACTAAACAGCTCGCGAAAAGTGGGGACTTTTCTAAACTGCGATGTGATGTACTCGTCTCAACACCATTGCGCTTAAAGTTTGCTATCCGCAAAGGAAAGCTCGATTTAAGTAGGTATGTTCCTCATTTTCTAGGGTTCAAACTCTCAGGTGCTAGTGTGGCCATTTCAACTTTCAACCTTGTTGATATTAAATCAGTGTGGTCTTGTTAAATAAGAGTTTATGAGGCGATGCCACAGTAGATCCCAGGACGATTGCATAATTCGTACAGTAATTCTGATAAAAAGTAAATGGTGAATTAAGGGTCTAGTGTAGAGATGCAAGGATTTAAAAAAATCTCTTTGTAATACTTCTTTTATTTTCGGAATCACATTCAGATTTAATTATTTTGCAGGCTGAGTTCGATATAGAGGAGTATATGCCTTGGCTTTTATTCTGTGTAAACCTAGTAAATGTTAATATTTGGAATTTGGTGCAAATTATTTCCATTTTGAATCAGCATGCATGCCTTTTCACCAATTCCTTTTGGGTGCAGGGCTGAATTTCTTGTCTTAGATGAATCTGATAAGCTTTTCGAGCCTGGCATGCTAGAGCAGGTTGATTTTGTGGTGAAGGCGTGCACAAATCCTTCAATTCTTCGGTCATTGTTCAGTGCTACTTTACCTGATATAGTTGAAGAGCGAGCACGCACAATAATGCATGATGCTGTTCGAGTTATTATTGGTAGGAAGTAAGTACTTATAGACCTTTGGCGGACTGCTTACACTATTTTTTTCTGTTGTTTCATGGTGAATTAGGAGAATTTATTTGCATCTTCCTTTCTCCCCTATTTCTGTCTCTCCGTCTTGTGAATGCTTACTTGGCTGCTGTCGCATTTCTGCAGAAATTCGGCTTCTGAAACAATAAAACAAAAACTGGTATACGTAGGGAGTGAAGAAGGGAAACTTCTGGCTCTTCGTCAAAGCTTTGCAGAGGTATGGTCCTCATGTTTCTTAGTCATCAGAATTGGTAGTATACCTCTTCTGCAGTGATTGGAAGCTACCTCTGCCATAATAACTCTGCTTGCAAACACCTTTACTTGTCCCCAAAAATCTTGAACAACAGTATTTACACAAGGGATTTCATATAGATACTAGTTACTGCACATTTGCTGTGAAACTATTACTATTGAGGCACTCTAGCATATTGAGATGGTGCATTTGTGTTATTTCCTGCATTTTTTTCCCACTCCCTCAGACGTCACATGTGCCTGCCAATTGTTTGCGATTTTATTTTTCTGCTTATTTGGTCTTTATATTCCCAGAAAATGGACACTAGTTGAAACCCCTTGATTTGATGATTCAGAGCCATTGTTTTGTTGAGAGGGATTTACGTTTGAGTCGTGCATCTTTTTTCTTTCCTTACTCTATACAGAACTCTTGTGATTTTTGCTGCTCTAGAATTGCCATTTTGTTACTAACTGTTACCTAAGCGAATCTTTTTTCTTTTGATAGGCAAAAGAGTATTACTAGTTACTACCTTGAAAGGAATTAAGTCCCCGTATTAAAAATATATTGCTTGCTATAAAGTTCATTCAGTTGTCTATACGACATGGTATGCTATGTGCGCTCCAAAAAAATAAAAAGAAAAAAGTTTGTTAGATTTGTGTACAAACTGTCAACATCAGCCTCAAGGGGCAATTCCAACGCAATATTTCTATTTTTGCTTCTTTTAATCACATTCTTTTCAATACCACTCGCTGGCATTTTCCCCAACGGTCAATTGCATTTTCACGGCGAATTTTGGTACTTTTATTTGATATCATAGTGATCATTTTGGAAAAGTTTCGACATATGTGCTAATGGTAGTTTATCTTTTTGCTATTTGTTAATATCTATGATCAACATCTACAATGATTTTATTAAACTGATAACATATACCAAACTCGTTTTATTATTGTATTGCCTCTCTGATTTATAATATTTGTAGAGTTTGAACCCACCAGTGCTAGTATTCGTTCAAAACAAGGAGCGCGCAAAGGAGCTACATGACGAGCTAAAATTGGAAGATATTCGACTTGATGTTATCCATTCTGATCTTTCTCAGATACAGGTAAATTTGGCATGGCTTCTGTATTTTTTACATCAAGAGGACGTTCATATGCCTTCAAAGGATAAAGGGCACTGAGGGGATGTCTGTTTTAGTGTAAACTCATTACACATTGTTAGATGAAGATAAGCTAGTGACTGTAGTAATTATGTTTACATTAACTAAGGGTGTGTTTGGTATGGAGGAAAATGTGTTCCAATTTTTCCTTGTTTGGTTTGTCAAAATGTTTTGGAGAATATTTTCTCTAGGAAAACAAATTCCTTAAAAATGAGGAATATGACTTCCCTATTGGAAGTAGGGAAAACAAGTTCCATAAGCGACATTCCAAGTTCATTGTCTCCTCCCACCCACCCAACGCCCCCAACCCCCACCCCCGCCGCACCCGAACCCCCACTCCCCACCCCATCCCACCTTCAATAGTGTTTTGCTAGATTAGATATAAATACTCTTGGGATAACATTTTTTTTGCTTACTTACCAAACACTAGAAATTAAGTAAAGAAACCCACTTGTTTTCCAAGAAAACATTTTCCATCATACCAAACACACCCCTAAGTCTGTATCAGTATACTCATTATTTGACTGTTGGGTTATGGATGGTCAGGGAAGTTTTCGTTTGATGAACGCTGTTCCTTAGAAAGTCAAAATATAGAGTGCCAACACAAGGTTCACAGCCTCCGAAACTTAATCTGCGATCTTCTTTTGTACTGTGTCTTGCTTGGCTTCCTTGTTTTGAAACCAATTGAAGGTGAAAACTGGGGTTAGAGTCTAATGTTAACTCTGACCACCCAAAGAAGAGAGCTGATAGCAACTAGAAAATTGTAGATGCTTGCTCTGGGATTTTACCTTCTTAGAAGTGACTTCTAATTATTTATGAGCCAACTAAGACCTTCAATCTAGATATGGGATTAAGTTCTTTAATCAATCTCTCTGCTGCAAATATGTTGATGTTGAAGTGCAGGGTTATGATTTTTCTTTATTGGCTGATTAAATTATATCCTGGTTTATAGAACACTTCTTCCGGTTCGTACTTACACTTCAATTTTAATGTAGAGAGAAAATGCTGTTGATAACTTTAGAGCTGGAAAAACATGGGTTTTAATTGCCACTGATGTTGTTGCCCGGGGTATGGATTTCAAAGGGGTCAACTGCGTGATAAATTATGATTTCCCAGACGCTGCTGCAGCATACATTCACAGAATTGGTAAATATCTAACCCAAATTCGAGTTTTACAGCCTTATATAGTGATCCATAATGTTCACTAAAACCTGCACGGTGATTCTTGTAAATAGGACGATCTGGCAGAGCAGGAAGGAGGGGAGAGGCGATAACGTTTTATACAGAAGCAGATATTCCGTTTTTGAGGAACATAGCAAATGTTATTACTTCTTCTGGTGGTGAGGTTCCAGAGTGGATCATGTCTCTGACCAAGAAAAAGTGGAGGAAACACAGGCCGCGAAGAGAAACCATTTCTACTCAGCCAGACATATGAAGCACATCCTTCCAGTTTTGAGCATTATATTAAGTTTTTAACCTTTTTACAACTTTGATGTATGATTCTTTTTGTAATTCATGTTATGTAGAGTATGAATTTGGAATGGTCTTTCTTGTGACATCTCTTACTTCATTTAAATGTTAGAGAAATGAATGTTGTCTTTTTCTGACTAAAAGTAATGGAGTTCCTTCAAGTTAGTTTGCGGAGATTTTTTCAAGTGAAACTTACACAAATGACTACACTTTTTTTTAAGAATAGCTATACTTTTGATAATTACATTTTATAGCTACAATAATGTGTATTCAAAATTCGGCTTTATTTCAATTTTCGTTGTATTCAAGTCAGATTATTTAACTCAATTGTATTCAATTTAGGTGTATTCATTTATAGTTACTAATACAATGTATTCAATTTATTATATTTAGAATCTACTGTATTCAAAAACCATAAATGCAAAAAAATTGGTTGTATTAAAAAACCATAAATGCAAAAAATATAGGAAATATTCAGCTGTATTCAAATTCACTCTATTTATTTGTATACACTCGGTGATGAATACACTCAAATATTGAATAGAAGAAATAAAATACACTCAAATACTGAATATAAGAAAAAAATACACCTCCAAACACTAAATTTTACACTAAAAATTTAACGAATATGCTCAAATATTGAATACAAGAATTAAAATACACCCTCATCTGAGATACAAGAAAATAAAATACACTCCGATTTATAATACAAAAAAAAAAAAATAAGCTCGGATCTGAGCCGCCACGCCGAAAAACGAATCGGCTTTTCCGATGTTTTGGTGCTCCATTGATCCATTGGTGTTTTGACCGATCCGACGGTGAAGATCCAGTGACAAATCACTCCGGCGAGCAGTGGTGTCCGGCGAAAAATGACAAGATCTGAAGTGACAGTAGCAGATCTGGAGGGAGGCACCGGGGTTGGTCACGACGGGAGTGGTGACCGTGCAATGCCATTTGGGATTGGCTTTTACGATTTGGGATCGGCTTTTCCGGCTTTTCAATTTGGGATCAACTTTTCTCCAGATTTACATGTACTATAGGTAGATGCATATCTAGATTCTCTATTTTGAAGTTTAAACTTACGTATGGCTTGATGTGGTGTTGAAGTTTCATTATTAGAAGTTTGAATACTTATAGGTGGAATGTTTGTCGTTTAATCGGTACTCTTGGCTGACGGCGCACAATGAGTTTCGCTGGAGCTACGACGGCGACAGAAGTAGAAGAAGCATATCAAAGTCTAGTCTTAAGATTCTCCGTCAATAATATAAATAATAAAAAATAGAATATTATACTTTAAATATATAATGTAGCTATGATAGGTAATTCAAATGCACATTATAGTTATGCTTTGTAATTTATTTAAATAATAATTACTAAAGGTAAATATATGCTAGAGTTAGCTATGGAATGTAATTATTCCTTTTTCCAACTTCACTTGCAAATAATTTTTTGGAGTTGGAGGTGGAGTACAATGATCCATTTGTACAAGAACAAAGGTGATATCCAGAGTTGCAACAACTATAGGGGTATCAAGCTGCTAAGCCACACAATGAAAGTGTGGGAAAGGGTCGTGGAGATGAGGGTGAGAAGAGGCGCGTCTATTTCTGAGAACCAGTTTGGTTTCATGCCCGGGCGTTCGACCACAGAAGCCACCCATCTTATTAGGAGGTTGGTGGAGCAGTATAGGGAGAGGAAGAGAGACTTACATATGGTTTTCATCGACCTCGAGAAGGCATACAATAATGTTCCTAGGGAGGTTCAATGGAGATGTTTGGAGATTAGATGTGTACATGTGGCGTACACAAGGGTGATCAAGGATATGTATGATGGAGCTAAGATCAGGGTACGGACAGTAGGAGGAGACTCAGAGCACTTTCCAGTGACGACGGGGTTGCACCAGGGGTCAGCCCTTAGCCCTTTCTTATTTGCCTCGGTGATGAATAGACTGATGCGACAAATTCGAGGGGAGGTGCCATGGTATATGTTATTCACACACGACATAGTCCTGATTGATGAGACTCGCAGCGAAGTGAACGCTAAGCTGAAGGTTTGGAGACAGACTCTGGAATTTAGAGGGTTCAGGATGAGTAGGACCAAGACCGAATACTTGGAGTGCAAGTTCAGTAATGGGAGGAACCTTGAGACAGGCGTGGAAGTGAGGCTTGGGACTAAGGTCATTCCAAATAAAGAAAGCTTCAAGTACCTCGGGTCTATTATCCAAGGGGATGGATAAATTGATGACGATGTCACACACCGTATTGGGGCAGGGTGGATGAAATGGAGGCTCGCATCTGGAGTCTTATGCGACAAAAAGGTGCCACCAAAACTTAAAGGCAAGTTCTATAGGGCGGTGGTGAGACTGACTATGTTGTATGGGGAGGAGTGTTGGCCAGTCAAGACTTCGCACATTCAAAAGATGAAAGTTGCGAAAATGAGGATGCTGAGATGGATGTGCGAATTAGAAATGCGAGAAGCTAGGTTAAGATGGTTTGAGCATGTGCAGAGGAGAGACACAGATGCCCCAGTGCGAATGTGTGAGATGTTGGCTATGGACGGGTTCAGGAGGGGTAGATATAGGCCGAAGAAGTATTGGGGAGAGGTGATTAGATAGGATATGGCGCAGGTGCAACTTACTGAGGACATGATCTTAGATAGGGGGTTGTGGAGGGCACAGATTAGGGTAGAAGGGTAGTAGGTAGTCGAGCGTAGTCCAACTTACGCTTGCAAACTGGTAGTTGTAGTGCTATTATTGTAGGCCCGCTTAACCTATCATACTGGTAGGTGTAGTATTCCATTATAGTACTCTGTAGTTTGATTCATGCTGCTAGGTGTCCTTTAGTGTACTTTGTTTAGCTTATTTACCTGCGCTAGTTACTGCTTACATTTTCGTTTCTCTTGCTTTGATCTGGCTATGCTTTTGCATTTGCTTTGTGTGTGCTTATGCTCTGTCTTGAGCCGAGGGTCTCCCGGAAACAGCCGCTCTACCTGCCAAAGTAGAGGTAATGTCTGCATACACTCTACCCTTTTCAGACTCCACGTTGTGGGATTTCATTGGGTATGTTGTTGTTGATCTACAAAAGTTGTATTATGTCTTTCATCTTAAAAAATAAAATATCTTGGTATATGAAACATTCCTCATTCAGGCAAGGTCCGCAAAAGGATCTTGCCCAAAGGAATGTAAAATGTACAAGCCGCATATGAGGGATATATAGTAAAATATAAGCAGCTTACTCTGATGACTGATTATATGGTTTAAACTTGTGGTATGTATATAAAAGTCAAATATATGGAGATAACTTTGGTATTGCTTCAACCCTTTCAATTCGAAAGGTGGATATATAATAAGATATTGGCAGCCTACTATAATAAATTGCAAGATGAATATAAAATAAAATATAGACAATCTATTCAGGTGACTGATTCTATGGTTCAAACTAGTGATATATATATATATATATATATATATATGAAAGTCAATTATATGGAGATAGCTTATAAGGTTGCACACCTTAAAAAATCATACCCGATCAGTTGTTGTTCAACTTTCACATCTTCAAGCGTGTCTGGTATATCTTCGATAGCCTTTATTTTTTCAGAATTTATCTCAAAACCCAAAAACTTTTCGGAGCCCACCCAAAAAGCACATTTCTCGGGGTTTAGCTTCATATTATATTTCCTCAGTACCTCAAAGGCTTCCTGCAAGTGACTTAAATGATCTTCTGCACGAAGACTCTTTACAAGCATATCGTCTATACATACTTCCATTGTTTTTTCTATTTGTTTTTCACATTTTATTTAATAACCTTTGATACGTGACCCCGACATTTTTAGTCCAAAAGGCATAACGTTATAACAATAAGTACTGAAAGTAGTTAAAAAGATGTTTTTTCTTGGTCCTCCGGGTGCATTATTATTTGGTTATACCCGGAGTACGTATCGAGAAAACTCATGATCTCGTGTCTGGCCGTAGCATCGATCGTCTGATATATGTTCGATAGAGGAAACGAGTCTTTAGGACACGCTTAATTCAAATCCTTATAATCAATACACATTCTATATTTGTTTCTCTTTTTCGGTACTACTACTACGTTTGCTAACCAGTCCGGATATTTTACTTCCCGGATTGATCCTATATTGAGTAATCTAGCTACCTATTATTTAAAAAACCTGTTGCAGAGTTCGACGATCGACCGTTTTTTCTGTCGCACCAGAGGGAAACTGAGATCCAAGCCCAACTTATGAGTTATGACTTTGGAGGAATGCCTGTCATATATTCATGAGATCATGCAAAACAATCAACGCTAGATATAAGATATTTAAGAATCAAATCCTTGAGCACTAGGGTTAATCCAGTGCCCAGATATATGTAACATCCCATACTTTTGGGCGATGGTTCAAATAGCTAGACGTATGCAAATAAAGAGCTTAGTATATAAAAGAATGCGGTCCCGAACTAATTTACGACTTACCAAGTGAGACAACAATGATTGGCTAATTGGTAAATTTTAGTGGGGGACAAGATTAAGTGGGAATATTTACGTGTAGCATTTAAATGAATCACCTAAGTGACTAAGGTAATATAACCAATTAGGTGGCAGGTTGTGATGTTAACAAGCAACGTGGGGTAATTAATAGGGGAGGGGGAAAATCGTGGTCTAGTATATAGATCCCTCCGATTACCTTTGTATGTAACAACACATTTTACTTTAAGAATATACATAGGCACAACACCCTTCGTTAGTTAATATAGGCAACTAAATGTTAGCAAAATGTGAGCAGTAAATTGGTAGCAGTTTATGGAAATTATAGGCAGCAACATAGTAATGTTCATTTGAAATTAATGGGTGTTAGTAGCAGCAAGAAAAAAATGGTCCCTAAGTCATATTGAATTCCATTTTTCGAGCTGGTTCATTCGTGGTTAAGGTTAGGTGCTATACGGACTACTTAGGTTGTATTATCAACGGATCAATAAAGGTATGTTAAGGCAAAATACTTCTTTCTTTTGGCATGTTCTAACGTACGAAATGTAAACGTAATATTGTTCCATAAATTATTCTACTCTTAGTAGTTAAGGTTGTTCATGTTATTCATTTCTATGTTAAAAGTATGTCTAAATATGTTCCTAAATCCTTATTGAGGTATATGAGAAAAATATTACTATTCACAATGTTAATCAGAGGTGAAGCGATATTATGTCACTCTGATAAACTCAGAATGTTTTATTATCATTCATGCATTATATTCATGTATTATCCTTGACCCACATGTGTTATATACACTACTATATGGTATGCATTATATATATGTAAGGGATGAGAAAAAGGAATACGACGTTATATACGCACACCACCTAATCAGCTGGTATATGATGATGATTATGCCTACAGACGCCACAATGATATGATGGGAGACAGCGTTATATACGCATATCTATATATATGACCGCATTGTGCATGACATTTAGGCATATTATGGCCCTCTGAGGCATTCACTACTGGTTGGATGTTTCTTGTCTCAGTTTACTTTTATGTCTCTGGTATGTTTTTTTTAATGCCTGACATACTCGGTACATCAGTCGTACTGACGTCTCTTTTGTCGGGGGACGCTACGTTTCATGCCCGCAGGTTCACGTAGGCAAGGCGACGATCCGCATAAATAGGTTGCTGACTCAGCGGATATTGGAGCACTCCCCTTGTTTCAGAGTGTCGATCTAATCTTGGTATGATACTTCAAGCTTGGAAGATCAAGAAAAGCGAGAACGGGAACTCCTAGAGCTGCTGGAGCGCCTGTGGTTATTATGAAGGACATGCCGATGTCTATAAGCCCTATGGTGCAAATTTAGACTGATCTTACTTCACCGTCGAGAAAGGAAAAAAGACTTCCATCTCCAAGTTTTTTGCATGTACATATGGGTATGGCGGGGCCCTGTCCCAACCTTATGATACAGCGTACTCTTTAGAGGCTTGTAGACAATGTCTTGTGTATAGCAGTCAGGTATGGCCTTGCCGACTTTAGTATATATATATATATGCATGTGTTGAGTCATTCTGTTGGTAAGATTTTACATGGCTTCTATCTAGTTTATAATTTCTATGTGTCAACAGGGTACTGGGTGACGGCCTTTGTGGCACGTGTTAAATTATGATTAAATGTTGACCGTATGATTAGTGGTATACGGCAGGTAAGGTCCGAATGCCCGTCATGACCCTTCGGTTTTGGTCATGACAAATTTGGTATCAAAGTAGGTCTGTCCTAGGGAGTCTACAAGTTGTGTCTAGTAAAGTCCTGTTTATGGGTATGTTGTGCACCATACTTCAAAGCAGGAGGCTACCTGACATTTATGGATAGTTTCCATTCTTTCATCTCATAGATCGTGCAGTAGAGATGAGTTTTAAATATTCCACTCCTAATTCATCTCGTGTTTATGATTCCAGCAATGCCTACAACAAGGAAGAAGTTCCAGAGTATGAGGACGTTGAATACGGCTGCGGGCAAAGGTACTAGCCGAGTACCACCCACAAGCGAGGGCCAAAGTGAGACCCACAGTGCGACTCATTCGTGCGACCTTCCCAGTCCACCACCTACAGAGGAGCGTAGTGGGGCTGCAGAACCCCCAGTTACTCCACTTGATACTCCAGATGTGGATCTTGATATGCGAAGTGTTGTACAGTTATTGACACGATTAGTGGCCGATCAGGCCCAATGTCAAGTTCCCAGTCCTTCTGATAGAGCTGCTAGTGCGAGAGACCGGGATTTAATCAACCTAGACCCTCCGGTATTCACAGGATCGGACCTGAACACAGACCCGCATAATTTTCTGGATCAGATATAGCGTACCTTGCGGGTAATGGATGTTACTGATACTGAGTCGATAAAGTTTGCTTCTTATCGACTGCAGGATATCGCGGTGACCTGGTATGAGACATGTGAGCATTCTAGGGGACCTCGTGCTCCACCAGCAGGATGGAGAGAGTTTTCAGAGGCCTTCTTACAACATTTTCTGCCGGTCGAGCTCCGGCAGGCCAGACATAATAGATTTCTATGTCTTGTGCAGGGAAACATGAGTGTTCGAGAATATAGCTTGCAGTTTAATTCATTAGCCAGATATGTTCCTACGATTATAAATGAGATGAGTGACCGGATACATAGGTTTGTTACTGGCTTGGGGTCGCACTTGGTCAATGAATGTACTACGGCTTCTCTGAATCCAAATATGGATATTGCTCGCATTCAGGCTTATGCACAGAATCTAGAGGATCGTAAGAGGCAACAACGGGTAGATCGAGAGCGTGATAAGGGCCAGCATAAGAGGGCTCTATCCGTATGTAACGTAGGGGAGTTCAGAGGTGGGCCCATGCCACAACCATATAGACGCCCATTTTACCCAACAGCTAGCGTATCAATTACCGTTTCCAAGGTCGAGGGTTGATCGGTTTGTTCAAACTGGATCAGGTCAGAATTCACGAGCATTGAGGTCTTATTATAGAGGGGATTCTAGTCAAATGAGGTCGTCGTTGGCTCGATGCGAGCAGTGTGGTAAGGCCCATTCGGGGTCGTGCCGACAAGGATCAAATGTGTGTTATTCTTGTGGTGAACCTGGTCATAATATGCGAGAATGCCCAACAAGATGCGAATGTGTTAGGGCCCAGCCGATCGGATATGCAGCAGCTTCATCACATTCAGTGCGCCCGTCAGGGTAAGGTCATCAAACATCATCTGATTGAGGCAGAGGTAGGGGCCAAAACCGCATTTACATATTAATGGGTCGACAGGATTAGGAGTCCTCACCTGATGTTATTACAGGGATATTATGCATTGTTAGATCCAGGCTCCAATCTATCATATATCACCCCTTTCATTGCCTGTAAATTTGGTATGAAGCCTGAGTTTATTAGAGATCCATTTGTGGTATCTACACCAGTTGGTGAGTCGATAGTTGCTAGACGGGTCTATCAGAATTGTGCAGTATTAGTTTGTAGCCATCAGACCTTAGCAGATTTGGTAGAATTAGAAATGGTTGATTTTGATGCTATTATGGGCATGGATTGGCTAGCATCGTGCTACGCTAATGTTGATTGTCGAACAAAGATTGTTAAATTCCAGTTCTCAAGTGAGCCAGTCCTTGAATGGAAGGGTAATACAGTGACGCCAAAAGGTAGGTTTATTTCATACCTTAAGGCAAGAAAGATGATCTCCAAAGGTTATATATACAATCTTGTTCGGGTTAGACATGTCGATGTCGAACCACCTACTTCTCAATCAATTTTGGTGGTTAATGAGTTTCTTGATGTATTTCCAGACGAACTTCCAGGCCTTCCTCCCGAAAGGGAAATTGAGTTCGGTATAAACATGTTGCCAAACACTCAGTCGATATTTATTCCTCCTTATAGGATGGTTCCAGCTGAATTGAAAGAATTAAAGGAGCAATTAAAAGATCTGCTTGAGAAAGGATTTATTAGGCCCAACATATCCCCTTGGGGTGCGTCGGTATTGTTTGTAGGAAAGAAAAATGGCTCGTTACAGATGTGTATTGACTATCAACAACTGAACAAAGTCACTATCAAGAATATGTACCCTATTCCCCGAATTGACGACTTGTTTGACAAATTACAAGGTGCAAGATATTTCTAAAAAATTGACCTAAGGTCGGGGTACCATCAGCTAATGGTCAAAGAGAAGGACGTTCCGAAGACGGCTTTCAGAACAAGGTATGGGCACTTCGAGTTCTTAGTAATGTCATTTGGACTCACAAACGCGCCGGGAGCATTTATGGATCTAATGAACAACGTGTTTCGCCCATTTCTGGATGTATTCGTGATAGTATTTATAGATGATATTCTGGTTTACTCTCATTCGGAGGTAGAGCATGATGATCATTTGCGGGTAGTACTACAGACACTCTGGGATCATAAGTTGTATGCTAAGCTCTCCAAGTGTGAGTTTTTGTTGAATTCAGTGGCTTTCCTTGGTCATATAGTATCAGACGAATGTCTAAGAGTTGACACTCAGAAGATTGAAACGGTGAGGAATTGGCCGAGGCGCACGACTCCATCAGAGGTTCACAGCTTTCTAGGCTTAGCCGGCTATTATAGGAGGTTTGTAGATGGGTTTTCTACCATATCATCACCATTAACAAAGTTGACACAAAAGGCCATAAAGTTCCAATGGTCCGATGCCTGCGAGCAGAGCTTTCAAGAGTTAAAGAACAGACTAACATCGGCACCAGTCCTTACTCTCCTAGAGGGTCCAGAGGGCTATGTTGTGTATTGTGATGCCTCGGGAGCAGGTTTAGGATGTGTGCTAATGCAACATAGTAAAGTGATTACGTATGCTTTAAGGCAATTGAGGAAACATGAGAAAACTATCTGACACACTATTTGGAGTTGGCCGCAGTGGTCTATGCACTGAAAATTTGTCGGCACTACTTGTATGGTGTTCATATAGACATTTTTACAGATCATAAAAGTCTGCAATACATATTTAAACAGAAAGAGTTGAACTTGAGACAAATGAAGTGGCTTGAATTATTGAAGGATTATGATGTGGACATCTTATACCATCCCGGTAAAGCTAATATTGTAGCAGACACGCTCAATAGTAAGTCGATGGTCAGCTCGATGCCGGTGTAGGTCAAAAGGAAAGAATTAGTAAGAGAGCTCCATCAGTTAGCTAGTTTGGGAGTCTGACTAATGGATTTGGAGGATGGAAGTTTTGTGATTCGGAATATGTCAGAGTCGTCACTCATATCGGAAGTTAAGGAACGTTAGAGGGAAGACCACAGTTTAAACAAAATCAGAGAGGACATTCAACAGAAGAAGACCACAATATTTGAGATTGACGAACATGTGGTTCTCCAGCACCGGGGCCGTTTTTGTGTTCCAGATGTAGCGGAATTATGAGATAAAATTATGACGGAGGTCCATTGCTCACGATATTCTATTCACCATGGATATACTAAGATGTATCATGATCTCAAGGGTATCTATTGGTGGAATGACATGAAGAGAAGCATTGCGGAATTTGTAGCTTAGTGTCCTCATTGCCAATAAATAAAGATAGAGCACCAAAAACTCGATGGCTTGACTCAAAACATTGAGATTCTGATGTGGAAATGAGAAATGATTAATATGGATTTTATTACGAGTTTACCTCGCTCTTATCGTAAGTTTGATTCTACTTGGGTAATTTTTGACAAACTGACCAAATCAACTCATTTCCTGGCAGTCAAAACTACCTACACAGCCGAGGACTACGTGAAGTTGTATATTAAGGAGATTGTTCGCCTTCATGGTGTGCCTATTTCTATTATATCTGATCGAGGTTCACAGTTTTCAACTAACTTCTGGAAATCATTTTAAAAAGGTTTGGGCACCCAAGTCATATCTTAGCACATCTTTCCACCCTCAGACAGACGGGTAGGCCGAGCGTACGATTCAGACGCTCGAGGACATGCTACGAGCTTGTGTATTGGACTTTAAGGGAAGTTGGGATGATCATTTACCCCTTATTGAATTTGCATACAATAACGGTTATCATGCTAGCATTGAAATGGCTTCATACGAGACGTTATATGGACGGAGATGTAGATCTCGTATCGGATGGTTCGAGGTAGACGAATCAGAGTTATTTGGGCCTGACTTAGTACACCAAGTCATAGAGAAGGTGAATCTTATCCAAGAACGACTGTTAACCACTCAGAGTCGTCAGAAGTCGTATTCAGATGTGCGACGGCGAGACTTGGAGTTTCAGGTGAATAATTGGGTCTTTTTGAAAAAATTTCCTATGAAGGGGGTAATGAGATTTGGGAAAAAGGGAAAGTTCGGCCCAAGGTATAATAGGCCATATTGCATAACTCAACGAATCAACCAAGTAGCTTACGAATTGGACTTGCCTTCGAAGTTAGAGTTTGTTCATCCAGTTTTCCATGTTTCTATGTTGAGAGCGTGTGTTGGGGATCCTTCCCGAATTGTACTAATTGACGATGTGAAGGTTACGGAGGATCTATCATATGAAGATATTCCTATTGTTATCTTAGATCGACAAGTCTGCAAGTTTAGGACTAAACAAAAAGCCTCCGTGAAAGTTCTATGGCGAAATAAGAATGTAGAAGAAGTTACATGGGAGGCGGAAGAGGAGATGAAGCACAAATATCCTTACTTATTTCAGACCAATGTTGAGGGACCGAGAGAAACATAAGGTGAGTTCGAATTCCTAATATTGCAATTAATGCTTGCAGACCATGTGCGGTCTGATATAATGATGTATGTTATAATATATGGCCCCGTGAAGAAGTAGTTGTATTTCCTGGTTACGTGACGGAGATTGGATATGTCACCCCATCATTCGAGGACGAATGTTTCTAAGGGGGGAAGGATGTAACATCCCGTACTTTCGGGCGATGGTTCATTATAATAACCGCATTGTGCATGACATTTAGGCATATTATGGCCCTCAAGAGGCATTCACTATTGGTTGGCTGTTTCTTGTCTCAGTTTACTTTTGTGTCTCTGGTATGCTTTTTTTTTCATACCTGACATACTCGATACATCAGTCGTACTGATGTCCCTTTTGTCGGGGGACGCTGCGTTTCATGCCCGTATGTTCACGTAGGAAAGGCGACGATCCACATTAATAGGTTGCTGACTCGGCAAATATTGGAGCACTCCTCTTGTTTTTTAGTGTCGGTCTAATCTCGGTAAGATGTTTTTGCATGTACATATGGGTATGGTGGGGCCCTGTCCCAACCTTATGATACTGCGTACTCTTTAGAGGCTTGTAGACAGTGTCTTATGTATAACAGTTAGGTATGGCCTTGTCGGTCTTAGTATGTATATATGCATGGGTTGAGTCATTCTGTTGATAAAATTTTACATAGCTTCTCTCTAGTTTATAATTTCTATGTGTCAGCAGGGTATTGGGTGACGGCCCTTGTAGCCCGTGTTAAATTATGATTAGATGTTGACCGTATGATTAGTGGTACTCGGCAGGTAAGGTCCGGATGCCCGTCATGACCCTTCAGTTTGGGTCGTGACAATATATCCTCCTATCGGGGGTTTCCAGATGTAGTGCAATCTGCTCCAGTTCTTATATAGTGGACTTAGTGGCATCTGATTCATTCGATACCTGAAAATATATGGCTACTTAGTACCGATCCAAAAACTCCTCCTCTGAATATGTTGACTCTGTCCACCGGCGGAACCTGGTGAACATCTTCTGGTATCGGTTCCGCTTCTTGTAATTGCTATTTGGGGTCAGCGGCCTCCTCTATTTCCTCTATGGCGTACATTTCTCTTACGGGCGGGTTGTTCACCCTGAATTTGCTGCATCCCTTCTGGTGTAGGGAATTTCACCAACAGATATAGTGTCGACGGGATCGCCTTCACATCATATATCCACGACCTTCCGAATATTGCATTATATCTCATGTCCCATTCGAGGACATAAAATTTTGTCAACTTAATAATTCATATTATGTCCACCGGTCTACTTCCCTTTTTGTGGTTTCACTTGACATATTGAAGCCTGAGAGAGTTCTGGCGGCCAAAATTATCTTGTCTACCATGTTCATTTCTTCCACCACTTTTAGCTGAATTATATTAGCTGAGCTCCCGGGATCAATTAGAACCCTCTTCACTTGAAAGCAATCAATAGGTACCGTGACCACCAGTGCATCATTGTGAGGGAAACTCACACCAGCGATATCTTATTCGGTGAATGTGATAGTTCATCAAATATCTCCTAAAATCTTTTCTCCCGGGTTATAGAGATTTCCGTCTTCTTAGCCGCAGTGAAAGATGTAGCAACGATCATTGACCCACCATAAATTATGTTAATAACATGGGGTGGTGCAACATGATTTGACTTATTTTCCTCGAGTGGTCCCCGCTCATAATTATTGCGCGCCCTTTCACTCAAGTACTTTCGGAGGTGGCCCTTGCTTAGCATTTATGCCATATCTTCTCGTAGGTGTCTGCAGTCTGCAGTTTTATGCCCGCGTGTGTCATGAAAATTGCACTAAATGGATTGATCTCTTTTGCTAGTATCTGATTGTAGTGATTTCGGTGGCGGGACGCCAGATGTGTTATCAGCACCACCACCATTTCCTCTTTATCTATACTGAAGTTGTACTCGCTCAGATAACTTCAGGTACCCGGTATCCTTAGTAGACTTAGATAAATTTCCTTTATCAGAATTCACCAATCCCTGATTATTTCATCCGAAACCTCCCTTGTTATTTGATTTTTCAAAGGAGCGAAAATCCTGTCCACCTCTCTGCTTTCTGGGGATAGGATAAGGTAAGGTTGGTAATAGTTCTTCGAGGAATTCCAATCGATTCCGATTCCTTTATCTGACTTGGAAAAGATACTCTCAGCCCTAGTTCCAAGCTTATCATATTCAATCCGGATCGTGGATTCATGTCAGTTGTGCACATCTTCCCATGTTGTTGCCTAAAATTCCAAGAGATTTTTCTCATGCACACCTTTAGACTTAATCCACCCGACGCGAATTTGTATATGGACACCGGAGCGACGTCTTATATGACGTCCTCCCAAGGTAATCTCTCGTCCTATTTTAATTTGAGTAAAAATAATGGTATAATTGTCGGAAATGGTCATTATATTCCAATTCGAGGTTATGGTTCTACTAAATTATCTCCACCAAACCCACCATTAACTTTAAAGAACGTCCTTCATGCTCCATAATTAATTAAAAACTTAGTGTCTGTTCGAATGTTTACTACTCATAATTGGGTGTCTGTTGATTTTGACCCTATTGGATTTTCCGTGAAGGATTTTCGGACGGGGACGCTTCTAATGAGATGTGATAGTCAAGGGGAGCTCTATCCAATTACCACACCCAATCAACAAGGCAAGTTACCATCCACTTTTGCAGCTTTCACACCTTCATTATGACATGAACGTTTGGGTCATCCGGGAGCACCTGTTTTAGCCTCCCTCAAACAAAATAATTTTATTTCATGTACTCAATCACATAAT
Organism: Anisodus acutangulus; assembly: GCA_029783415.1. Taxonomy (NCBI): domain Eukaryota; kingdom Viridiplantae; phylum Streptophyta; class Magnoliopsida; order Solanales; family Solanaceae; genus Anisodus; species Anisodus acutangulus. Next base: position 30,989,370 of record CM056505.1, on the reverse strand, counting down.
TCTAACACGTGTTGTTCGTTTTTACTTGGAAAACATGTTCAATTGCCATTTGTTTCATCTAAATCATGCACACATATGCCTTTTGATATTATCCATTGTGATATTTGGACATCACCCGTTTTGAGCTCTTCGGGCCATATATATATTATTTTCTCTTGCTAGATGATTACTCTAATTTTTTGTGAACGTTTCCCTTGTCTAAAAAATCATAAGTTTTCTCCACATTTCTCACTTTTAGTGCATTCATCCGAAATCAATTTGAACGGGATATTGAAAATATTCAATGTGATAATGGTAGGGAGTTTGATAATAGGCATTTTGGGATTTTTGCAATTCTAATAGTTTAAACTTTCGTCTGTCATGTCCCCACACATCCTCACAAAATGGGAAGGCAGAACGAAAAATCTGAACCATCAATAGCATTGTTAGAACATCCCTTGCTCATGCCACACTACCACCATCATTTTGGTATCATGCACTACAAATGGCAACGTATATATTGAACATACTTTCCCATAAAAACTTATCCTATCAAGCTTCTCTAAAAATCCTATACCTAAGGGACCCATCGTATTCTCACTACGGGTATTCGGGTGCATATGCTACCCTTTTTTTCCATCCACCACAATAAAAAAACTTCAACCCCGGTCTACTCCTTGTGCTTTTTTGGGTTATCCTTCTAATCATCGAGGTTATAAGTGTTACGACTTATCCTCAAATAAAATCATTATGAGTCATCATGTAATTTTTGGTGAAACAATTTTCCATTTACCAAAATGCATGTGTCTGGACCACCTACCTATGATTTTCTAAATGATGGCATATCACTGTATTTAGCCCAACATTTTTCTCGTCCCACATCCACTGTTTCGGCGAACTTAAATTTTTTTGGTGAATTAGGCCTAGAAACAGTGGCCCAATCATGCAACAACATTGCCCAACAAACTGGGCCAGTTTCTTCATCCCTGAGCCCAGTTTCTCAAGGCAGTTCTGATCCCCCATTGGCCCGATCCCAAGTCCGGCCCAGCGACCAGTCACCCGTAGTCAACACGACATTGTCAAACCCAATACCAAATATATCCTACACACCCGAGTTTCAAAATCATCATTGCCTCGTAATCCTGTGACTGCCATTAATAACCCAAATTGGAAAATGACTATGGATGATGAATTTAATGCACTTATTAAAAATAGGACGTGTGAGTTGGTACCTCGTCCCCCTAATGCTAATATAATTTGGTCTATGTGGATTTTCAGTCACAAAGAAAGATCTTATGGTACTTTTGAGCGGCATAAAGCCCGTCTTGTAGGTGATGGGAAGACACAACAGATTGGTGTGGATTGTTGTGAGACGTTCAGTCCAATAGTTAAGCCGACAACTATTAGAGCAGTCCTTCGTTTGGCTCTCTCAAATTCATGGCCACATCATCAGTTAGATGTCAAAAATGCTTTCCTCCATGGACAACTAAATGAAATAGTATACATGTACCAGCCTTTGGGATACAAGGACTCCACTTATCCAAATCATGTGTGCCTACTCAAGAAATCATTATATAGGCTAAAACAGGCACCACAAGACTGGTACAAGAGGTTTTCGGATTTTGTTTCACATATTGGGTTAGCTAACAACCGTTCTGATCATTCTCTATTTATCTACCAACAGGGTAATAATATTGCTTATTCTCTTATATATATGGATGATATTATATTAACTGCCTCATCTGATGCTCTTCGCAAGTCTATCATGTCACTGCTTGGCTCTGTATTTGCTATGAAAGATCTAGGGTCACTACACTACCTTTTAGGGATAGCTGTGACACATCACGCAGGTGGTTTATTTTTATCCCAAAAGAAGTACGCGGCAGAGATTGTTGAACGTGTTGGCATGTCCTTCTGTAAATCGTCAGTGACTCCGGTTGATACTAAACCCAAATTGAATTACTCCTCCGGCAAGCCATTTGCCGACCCGACACTTTACTGCAGCCTGGCAGGGGCCCTGCAATATCTTACGTTCACAAGGCCAGATATTTCTTATGTAGTACAACAGGTGTGCCTATTCATGCACAATCCGATGAATGATCATATGCATGCTCTCAAACGCATTGTGTATTATATGCATGGTACTCTAGAGTATGTCTTGCATTTATATCCATCGTCGATATCCACCCTTGTCCTCTACATGGATGCCGACTGGGGAGGATGTCCGGACACCAGATGTTTCACTTCTGGTTATGGGATATTTCTTGGCGCTAACTTGGTCTTGATCCTCCAAACGGCAAGCAACGTTGTCCAAATCCAGTGCGAAAGCAGAATACCGAAGGGTTGCAAATGTTGTGTTTGAATCTTGTTGGCTTCAGAATCTTCTTCTAGAGAGGACAAGCAGTACATTTACAATTGCCCGATTGCTCTAAAGAAGTGTTCCTTCGACTTACGACCGGCTCTGAACAGAGCTTTAGTAAAATTTGCAGTAGTTCTCACACTGACTATGTGGCCCAGCCCATTTCCGGTGAAGGAGAATCATGAAGCTACACCCATCCAACTCCATACACCAATTAGTAACCCTGCTAGCATCGTAGTGTGGAACGTTAGGGGTGCCAACAATGCTACTTTTAGGAGAAATTTTAGTGAGCTTATTAACAATCATCACCCTTGTTTGATGGCCTTATTGGAAACTAAAATTCTTAGTCATGTGAGTATTAAGGATGAATTTGGTTTGGATGTGAAATAAATAATCCCTTGATTATTTTCATTAATGAAAGAGTATATATACAATTTACAATTTCCATAATAAGAAAATCATATTCCTATTCTACTTCCAAAACCTTATTCTACTTGTACAATAATTATACAATTATGGTAAGTGTACAATTCTAATTATATACAAAATTGTCCTAAAATCAATGCACCAAACCGTGATATACTTATCATAAGTATATCACGGGTATACTATTTATCACACCCCCGCAGTCATAGCGGGCGGTCTTCATACGCTCAGATTGTCCCTAAAATCTTTAAAAATGACCGAGGGAAGACCCTTTGTAAAGATGTCTGCAATTTGATACCTAGAAGGGACATGACAGACGCGTACTTGTCCACGAGCTACCTTTTCGTGAACAAAGTGAATATCCATTTCGATATGTTTAGTGCGCCGGTATTGAACCGGGTTACCAGAAAGGTAGATGGCAATAACATTATCACAATAAACCAAGGTAGCTTTCTGAATAGAACAATGAAGCTCTAAAAGTAGATTATGTAACCAACATGATTCAGAGACCACATTGTCAACCCCTCGATACTCGGCCTCTGCACTGGAGCGGGACAAAGTTGACTGACATTTTGCAGACCAGGAAACCAAGTTGTTACCAAGAAACATACAATAGCCAGACGTAGACCATCTGGTATCTGGACAGTCACCCCAATCAACATCTGTATATGAGATAAGTGTAGACGTCGATGAGGTTTATAAATGTAAGCAAAAGTCAAGCGTCACCTGGATGTACCGAATAATGCGTTTGAGCGCATTCATGTGCTCAACCCTGGGATCATGAAACAAACACACCTGTTATACGACATACGTAATATCTGATCTCGTGAAAGTAAGATACTGAAGGGCCCTGCAAGACTGCAATATCGGATCGGATCCTTGTAAGGGAGGCAGTCGCAGCCCCTAGCTTGGTTTAGTATCAATTGGAGTGGAAGTGGACTTGCATGAGGACATACTAGCTCACTCAATGATCTCAGCTGCATACTTCCGTTGTGATAAGAATAACCCACATGCATGACGAGTGACCCCAATCCCCAAAAAGTAACTCAAGGGCCCCAAGTCTTTCATAGTAAACTCAGAATTGAGCATTGTCATGATCGACCGGCATAATACATCAGAAGAGGCAGTCAAGATAATATCATCCACATATACCAGTATATAAGTCAAGGAAGAACCACGATGATATACGAAGAATGAATTATCAGACATGTTGTGAGAAAACCCAATAGTCGAAACATAGTCTGTAAACCTTTTATACCAAGCCCGTGGGGACTTCTTAAGCCCACACAAGGACTTCTTCAATAAACAGACATGATGAGGATATTTGGGATCCCTAAACCCCAAGGGCTGATGCATATAGACTGTCTCCTTAAGATCACCATATAAGAAAACATTTTTCACATCTAACTGATGAATGGGCCATGCTTTCGAAAGAGCCAAGCTTAGCACAATGCGAATGGTAGCCGGCTTGACCACCGGACTAAATGTCTCACCGCAATCCACACCAACCTGTTGAGTCTTACCATCACCTACAAGACAAGTCTTATGCCTCGCAGAAGAACCGTCAAAATTGTCTTTATGTGCAAAAATCCACATAGATCGAATAATATTAACACTAGATGAACAAGGCACCAACTCCCACGTCTTATTATCAATAAGAGCATTATATTCGTCGGTCATAGCAATTTTCCAATTCGGATCATTTAAAGCAGCCACATGATTACGAGGCAGGGGTGATTTAAGAACATTAAAATTTAGAGTAAAATATCTTTTTGGTTTAAAAATACCCCGTTGACTACGAGTGTCCGGTCTATGACTCGAGGGAGAATTGAGTTGAATTTGGCGATGTGGGCCAGGCTGGGTGGCGATGGCGATGGGCTCTTGGCCCAATAACTGGGGCAGTGGGTTGGATTACTAGCCCAGTACCGAGAGATGGACTGGACCGTGAGTCTGGCCCACTAGACCGAGATGAGAAAATAGTGGGGCGAGCGTGCAGTGGGTCCGCTGGCTGATTTTGTGTGTGGGACAAGTCCGATAAATAGTGGATAATATATGGGGAGACATCGTCATCCAAAAAAGTATACGAACTACGCACATGACTACTAACTTTAGCAAACAGAAATTGGGTTTCATCAAAAATAGCATGGCGACTAATGATGATTTTATTAGATGATAAATTAAAACATTTGTAACCACGATGGTTAGACGGAAAACCCAAAAACACACACGGGGTAGATCGGGCCTAAAGTTTGTTAATTATGATTGACGGAAAGAGTGGATAACACAAGCACCCAAAGACCCTAAGATGGGAATACGAAGGAGTCTTATTATATAAGATATGAAGAGGGGATGAATATGTCAAGCCTTTGATAGGAAGTATGTTAAGGAGATATGTAGCCATTTGTAGAGCATGATGCCAAAAAGAAGGGGCATGGAACCATGAATCAATAAAGTTTAGACTATGTTATTAATGGTATGAATTTTGCGTTTGGCTTTCCCATTTTTTTAGGACGTATGAGGACAAGAAAAATGAAAATTGATTTCATTATTAGCACAAAACTCCCGAAACACCCCATTATCATATTCTTTGTCATTATCACATTGAATATTTTTTATTTTCCGTTCGAATTAAGTTCTAATAAATGCTCTAAATTTTAAGAAAGTGGAAAATGTGAGATTTTTTCGCTATCGAAAAAGTCCATAAAATTTTGGAATAAGCATCCAGAAATATAACATAATAACGATGACCCAAAGAACTAAGAACAAGAGATGCCCATAAATCGCTATGAATAATATCAAATGGCATTAAAGTATGAGAATTAGAGTCTACAAATGACATTCTAACAATTTTTCCTAAAGAACAAGATTGACAAATCGGAGTACTACGCGTACCCTTACAAGAAATAAAATTGTTTTTATCTAAGGAAGATAAAATAGATGACCCCGGATGACCTTGACGAGCATGCCACAAGGAAGGAGCAAGGGCTGCAAAAGTTGATGGCAAGGCTGGAATCGAGAGATCGGAGATAGGCGTGATAGGATAAAGATCTCCCCAACTATTACATCTCATGAGAGGAATCCCCGTCTTGAAATCCTTCACAAAAAAACAAAAAGGATCAAATTCAACAGATACGGAATTATCAGTGATGAATTTACGGACATACACCAAATTTTTAATTAATTTAAGGGCATGATTGGTATTTTTCAAGTCAAGAGGTGGATAAGTGTATATCACAATCCAAAATCAGTACCAAACCCGTGATATACACTACTTATGGTAAGTGTATATCACGGGTATACACATCATTTATCAATATTTTTTATTGATTTGTATATAAGATAAAAACGATTAATACTAAGGCTGATCTTTGTTTATTGGGTTAATATATAAACAAGAATTATAACAATTTTTTTTTACTAGAATTTTCTCAAACTTTAAATTATATTGATTCATTAGCTATGTTGACATGGTGTACTTTTCATTTAGCGTTTAATATGTACGTTTTATTTTAAAAATTGAAGAATCTATACCCGAATTCATAATCAAAATTAAGTGTTTTAATCCTCGTATCCCGAACTCCTTCACATAACTTGAAATAAATGGATTACCTACTAAGTAGATTTTCAAACACAAGTACACGACTTAATTAGTGGATTATGCCGAATTCGTAGGCGTAGCTCTGTCCCTGAACTGACCGATTTAGCATGGGTTACAGAATCATGTGTGAAAAATAAGTATTACTATAACCTTAATGCTTCATTTGCAGGCCTGATCACCAAGTCCAAGAGTACATAAATATATTCTCAGCTTAAAGAAGAGAATACATTGAGCGTGGACTAATCGAAGACAACTCGAAAAATAGTGAAACCGAAAAATTGGCTCATGAGGATGATGATAATAATAATAGTGTCAACATGCTCATTGATAATCCATTGCCACCTACTGCTGCTTTTGCTATAAGTACAAAGAGAAAGGAGAAATCTATCTGTTCCTCATTAGATACTAAACCTGTTGATGATCAAGTTTGTTTTGGGAAGAGTGGAGGTAAAATTTAACAGGAAATCCGGTGAAGGGGTACGGAAATTGAGGCAGGTTATGTCCTAGAAAGTGCACAAAACCCGAGAGTAGTATTTGGAGGACAAAAGCGAATTTATTCCACTATTTCGGTCGACCACTTACAGACGATCATTGATCTGGACACAACGACTATGGCTACCTGGAATAGATTGCGTGATATATTTCAAGATAACCAACATTCACGTGTTGTCACCCTCGAGCAAGAATTCTCCCAAGTCAGCATGGAAGAATTTCTGAACGTTTCTGTATATTGCAAGAGACTCAAGGAGTTGGCGGACCAACTCCGTAATGTTGGCGCACCTGTGACAAATAATCGTCTGGTTCTACAATTGGAAGCCGGCCTTTCTGAGGCCTATAATGGTGTTGGGACTCTCATTCGTCAAACTAATCTGATTCCCCCTTTTTATCAAGCCCGCTCCATGCTTACCTTGAAAGAAGCCGCTTTGGCTAAGAAGGCGGCTACCGGTGCTAGCCCCGTAATCTTGATGACGTCCTCCACAAATTCTTCGGGTTTTGTTGATAATTCGGGCCAAATCCGTGCTCACGGTGGCGGCAAAAATAATCATAAAAACAACAGAAAAAATAGTGGCGGCAAACGCGGTGATTCCGGCGGTGTTAACGGCGGCAGCGGGTCAAACTCCAGCAGCAGTGGACCACGACCCAACTAGTCCCAGCCTTGGGCCAACTGGCCATGGGCGTGGACCAGTGGGCAGTGGCCCAACAACCACTGGTACCCAGTTCCGCCGTGTTCAATTAATGGTCAGTGGGTTGGTTAGCCCATCTCTCGGCCCAACATGCAGTGGCCATATTTTGGTAACCCCTCTGGACCGAGGCAGCAAGCAGGGGTGCTAGGGCCTCGGCCTCCGCAGGCCCATCATGCAGCAGACCCCACTCCTACCGACAACGAAGCCGCGATGCACACACTTGGATTGAATACTCCGGACCCGAACTGGTACATGGACACCTGCGCCACTACACACATGACATCCGACCAAGGTACTCTCTCGTCTTATTCTAATTTGAATAGTACTTGTGGTATAATTATTGGTAATGGTAATTCAATTCCAATTCGTGGTTATGGTCATACAACTTTATCTCCCCCCATCCACCCCTTGTCTTGAAAAATACCATTCATGCCCCTAAATTGATTAAAATTTTGGTGGTTGTCCGTAAATTCACCACTGATAACTCCGTTTCTATTGAATTTGATCCGTTTGGGTTTTCTGTGAAGGATTTCAAGACGGGGAGCCCTCTCATGAGGTGTGATAGTATGGAAGATCTTTATCCTATCACACCACGTTTCGGTTTCTCAAGTCAAGTCGTGCCATCAACATTTGCAGCCCTTGCTTCTTCATTGTGGCATGCTCGTCTAGGTCAACCGAGGTCGTCTATTTTGTCTTCCTTGGATACAAATAAGTTTATTTCCTGTAAGGGTACGAGTAGTACTCTGAATTATCAATCTTGTTCGTTAGGAAAAATTGTTAAGTTGACATTTGTACGCTCTAATTCTCATACTTTAATTCCATTTGATATTATTCATAGTGATCTATGGACGTCTCCTGTTCTAAGTTCTTTGGGTCGTCGATATTATGTTCTCTTTTTGGTGATTATTCTAAATTTTTATGGACTTTTCCAATAGCGAAAAAATCTCGATTTTTTTCCATCTTCTTAAAGTTTAGAGCATTCATTAGAACCCAATTCGAATGAGAAATAAAAAATATCTAATGTGATAATGGCAAAGAATATGACAATGGGGTGTTTCAGGAATTTTGTGCAAATAATGGGATCAATTTTCATTTTTCTTGCCCTCATACGTCTTCACAAAATGGGAAAGCCGAACGCAAAATTCGTATCATTAATAACATTGTCCGCACTTTATTGATTCGTGCTTCCATACCCCTGTCTTTTTGGCATCGTGCAATACAAATGGCTACATATCTCCTTAACATTCTTCTTTCCAAAGGTTTGACATATTCGTCCCCCTTCAAATTTTATATAATAAGACTCTTTAGTATTCACATCTTAGGGTCTTTAGGTGCTTGTGTTATCCACTCTTTCTGTCCACCACCATTAACAAACTTCATGCCCGTTCTACCCCATGTGTGTTCTTGGGTTATCCGTCAAATCATCGTGGTTACAAATATTTTGATTTATCTTCTAATAAAATCATCATTAGTCGCCCTGTAATTTTTTAGGAATCCCAATTTCCGTTTTCTAAGGTTAGTACTCCCGTGCCTAGTTCATCTAATTTTTTGGATGATGATATATCCCCGTATATTATTCACCAGTTTTCGGACGTGTCCCGCACCCTAAATCCACCAAGAGCCCACGCCTACCGGTCCTCCCCAGAACGTCCTCGTCTACAGTGCAGGTCCGGCGGGCCATCTATCCTGCACAGTTCCAGTTACTGATTTCGGGTCCAATCTTAGCCTAGTTCATGTGTCCAGTTCTGGCTCCAGTTATCGATGTGGGGACAGTCCGTCCCGTGTCCCGAAATATCCCAAAATCCACCCAATTCTCCCCCGAGTCAAAGACCAGTCACTCGTAGTCAACGGGGTATTTTTAAATCAAAAAGATATTTTAATTTAAATTCTAATGTTCCTAAATCCCCTCTACCCCGTAACCCAGTGTCTGTTTTAAATTACCCGAATTAGAAAATTGTTATGACCGACGAATATAATGCTCTTATTGATAATAAGACGTGGGAGTTGGTGCCCCGTCCATCTGGTGTTAATATTATTTGGTCCATGTGGATTTTTGCTCATAAGGATAATTCTAACGGTTCTTTTGCGAGGCATAAGGCTCGTCTTGTAAGTGATGGTAAGACTCTGCAGGTTGGTGTGGATTGTGGTGAGACATTTAGTCCGGTGGTCTAGCCGGCTACCATTCGCACTGTGCTCAGCTTGGATTTTTCGAAAGCATGGCCCATTCATCAGTTAGATGTGAAGAATGTTTTCTTACATGGTGATCTCAAGGAAACAGTTTATATGCATCAGCCCTTGGGGTTTAGGGATCCCAAATATCCTCATCATGTCTGTTTGTTGAAGAAGTCCTTATATGGGCTTAAGCAGTCTCCACGCGCTTGGTATAAGAGGTTTGCAGACTATGTTTCGACTATTGAGTTCTTTCACAACAGGTCTGATAATTCATTGTTCATATATCATCGTGGTTCTTCATTGGCTTATATACTATTATATGTGGATGATATTATCTTGACCGCCTCTTCTGATGCATTACGCCAGTCTATCATGACATTGCTCAGTTCTGAGTTTACTATGAAAGACTTTGGACCCTTGAGTTACTTTTTGGGGATTGTTGTTACTCGTCATGCAGGTGGATTGTTCTTATTACAGAGGAAGTATGCAGCTGAGATCATTGAGAGGACTGGGATGTCATCCAGTAAGTCCACTTCCACTCCTGTTGATACTAAACCCAAGTTGGGTGCTGCAGCTGGCGATCCGACTCGCTATCGCAGTCTTGCAGGGGCCCTTCAGTATCTTACATTCACGAGACCATATATTACGTATGTCGTACAACAGGTGTGTTTGTTTATGCATACTCCAGGGTTGAGCACATGAATTCACTCAAACACATTATTAGGTACATCCAGGGAACATTTGACTATGTCTTACATTTATATCCGTCGTCGACATCTACTCATGTCTCGTACACAGATGCTGATTGGGGCGGATATCCGGACACCAAACTGTCTACGTCTGGCTATTGTATGTTTCTTGGTAATAACCTGGTCTCATGGTCTGCAAAGCGTCAATCGACATTGTTCCGCTCTAGTGTAGAGGCCGAGTATCGAGGGGTAGCCAATGTGGTCTCTAAATCATGTTGGTTGTGCAATCTTCTTTTAGAACTTCATTGTCCTATTCAGAAAGTTACCTTGATTTACTGTGATAATGTTAGTGCCATCTATCTTTCTGAGAATCCGATTCAGCACCAGCGCACTAAACATATCGAGATGGACATTCATTTTGTTCGCGAAAAGGTAGCTAGTGGACAAGTACGCGTCTGCCATGTCCCTTCTAGATATCAGATTGCAGACATCTTTACAAAGGGTCTTCCCTCGGTCCTTTTTGAAGATTTTAGGGACAGTCTCAGCGTTCGAAGACCGCCCGCTATGACTGCGGGGGTGTGTTAAATATACATCTGATATACACAATATACATGTATATATCGGATGTATATTTGGTCTAGGAGTCTCGGTTGTGTAGAGTGGGAAGCCCGGGGTTTGGGCACCGTTTTAGTAAATATTGTTGTAGTATTTTAGGGTAAATATTATATTAATTAGTGTTGTACACTTACCATAATTATAGGAGTCTTGTACTACTAAATAAGGTTTTGGTATTAGAATAGGAATAAGTTTCCTATTATGTGTATATATTCTCTTTCATTAATCAAAATAATCAAGGGATTGTTTCTTTTAAAGTTTTGATTCAACAGAACGTTTCGAGTACAGGCGGAAGAAGCGGAAGAAGCGGAAGCGGAAGAGGAAGAGAAAGAAGAAGAAGAGGAGGAGGCAATCCGCAAAATGCCAATAGTAATAATGCTGCTTATTTTCAAGATTCATCCAAATTTAACAATGTTGATCTGAATACTCAGATAAAGGGTGATCAGCGAGAAAGCTCAAGCATTCCTATTCTTTCAGGCAAAGCTACTCAAAATGAAAAACAGGTACCTGAAATCTACTTTATGTTTTAGTCCGATGTGTACATGTTAGTATTAGGTATAGTTTCTTGTCTGGTCCGTAATTCATTATGTTGATTGATCCCTACTTAATACTTTCAATTTGTCAAATGTTCAACATGTACCACTGAGAAGTGAAACTTTTGATCTATTCATACACATCTAATTAAAGGCATTTGCTAATAACAACTCAAGGAGAATGTAATTGCTCATCTGTCCCAATTTATGTGATGCACTCGGATTGAAAACAGAATTTAAGAAGAAAAAAATACTTTTGAATTTTTTTTGTCTAAACAAGTCTTAAAGTTAAATTGTTTCGAAAATATAAAAATGTGTCATTTTCTTTTAGATAAACTAAAAATGTGTCACTTAAATTGGGACAAAGGGAGTAACGTGGTCGGAATCCGAGCTGCATCTAGGTTGGCTTCTATGACTTTCGCTGAAACCAATGTTTTTAACTCGAACTATGTATATATATAAAAAAAAAAAAAGAATGTAACACATATACAGATAATTAGATCACGCTCATTCTCAACCCATTGATTCTAGTTCTTGGATCACTGTTTGGAACTTGGCATGACAGACAAGTTGCTATAATAAGTTCTGAATATCTTATTGACCGTTGGGCAAGATCAAGGCACAGAGCTACTCTTGTTCAAGGAAGTCAATTGATAAGTCTTAGCAGATAATTACACTATGTAGATAAATTAATTCTTTTAATGTATATATACTTTATTCTAAATCCTCTTTGCTTCTTGTATTTTATTCTAAATACTTTGAATTCCTTAATGAATAAAAAGTGTACTAACTCTTGTCATCACTTGTTGAAGGCTGAGAGTACTCCTTATGCTGCTGAGTCTTCAAAGAATGATGCTATCTCAAAGAAAAACAAAAGTACTGAACCATTGGATGGCATGAATGACCTATGGGAACCATTGAACACATTGGTAACAAAAGGTGTCACTTTACCCAATTCCAACATATCCAAGTCCATTGAGCATGTTCCAAACTTCACTCCACTAATCGATCTTAATGACGAAGATGAAGATGAAGATGAAGAAGACGACGATGACGAAGAGTATGTGCCTTCTCCTAAAACAAGGGAACACAAAGTTAGCAAAACAAATGCTGTTCAAAAAGAGGAGAGAATATCAAATGTTGTAACAGCTGCAGCAGCAGCAGCACCATCAACAAGTAATAATAATAATGATGATAAAGGAAAAGGGAAAAAGGAACGACGTGGCAGAAAGAAAAAAGAAACAAATAATATTCCTGCTGCTGCTGGTGGATCAAGTAATAATGTAGCACAAGTAAGAGTTACTCAAGAGGCAGCTACAAGCATTGGTACTATACTGAATCAAGGAGTCAATCCCATTTGGTTCACTTTGGTTGCATCTGATAAGCAGTGAGTTTCTATGCCTTAATTCTAACTCTTATATATATAAACTCAAGAAGTATTTGAGTTTAATCTTGATTTTTTTTTTGTTAGTGTAATAATTTATACATAATAAAATGATTGTTTTCTTGTCATTGTTGACTCAGGGAATGTCCTTCACCCTTGCCACAGATTTCTTCCCGCTACATAAAGATCAAGTCTTTTTATTAGCTTGTGGCTTTTTATTAGTACTACTACTTATTAGTTATCTGTTGCAACACTGGCATGCATCTGAACAAAAATTTCCAGAAATAAAAGGGTATCTTTGGTACGATCAAGTGACTTAATTATTTTCTAAAAGTGTTTTTTTGGTGTTCAGTTGAAAGTGAAAAAGTTGAAAGATTCATAATAATATTGTTAGATACCACATCAGTTGGGAATTCAAAAATCAGTTGGGAATTCAAAAATTGGTCTCCTTATATGAATTTGGGTAATTATCATTGCATGAGCTAGCTTTGAGGTTGAGTTAGGTCCAAGAATTTTCTTATCAAATACTAACAAAACGGATCATGTTATGATGAAATTTTCGAGTATTGAGCTAGCTTTGAGGTTGAGTTAGGTCAAAGAATTTTCTTATCAAATACTAACAAAACGGATCATGTTATGATGAAATTTTCGAGTATTGAGCTAGCTTTGAGGTTGAGTTAGGTCCAAGAATTTTCTTATCAAATACTAACAAAACGGACCATGTTATGATGAAATTTTTGAGTATTAAGATTGATAATAATGTCTCAGTGTTGGTTAAAGCAGTAATATGAAATTAAGAATTGAGATAATTTTGATGGAAATTGACTAAACGTGAGGAAAGTCATTTTCCTCCTTTGGTGAAATTGCAATTATACCTCATACAAAAGATAGTATTCTCTTTTATACTTACTATACATCTTTTGCTTTCCAAAGTGCCTCTTAACTTCTATCAACATGTTAAACATGTTTTTCTGGTTAAATAGGGATGTGAATATGCCTGTTTCCTACATAAAGAAGTACCTTGCACAAAAACTGAGCCTCCAGAGCGAACACGAGGTAATACTTACAATGACATTTGATTTATCGTCATTTAAGATTTGTTGGTACTCTATTGTACTTTATAAAGCAGTACGGAAAGTAATAACTATTACAAGTGTTCGAAAAGATAAATAAATGGTCAATCTTCAAAATTGCCGCAAGCTTGTTGTGTCTTGAATCTTGATAATCTTGCAAAGCCAATGTTGAGAACTGTCGCAAGCTTGTTGTGTCTTGAATCTTGATATCCTGAAATCAATGAACAACTAAATCTGGATGGTTACACGTTGTGTGTTAAGTCGAGGAATTGCCCTCTGTCCTTAAGACAAGATTGCCCCGTATATATGATTTTACGTTAGCGGGCAATAGTCTCCTAAGATAAAACAACACTTTAATCTCAACGCTACAAAGCCAATAGGTTGAGCCTGGCGAATAAAACAAATATGAATTGACTTGCTGAAGATATGGAATAGGAAGGAAGAGTTTCTCTTTACTCTTCTCTTTTGTCTCTGTGTATATAGTGTGTCTCTGTTGTGTATATCTTGTGTATATGTGAGTGTTTGCTCACTGTTTTTCAACACAGTTTTGCTCACTGTTTTGTGGTCCGGTTGGGCTATTTTCATATTTGTTTTTCTTGTCTTTCGTCTTTGTTTTCGATCTGTATGCCTTTGTTTTTCTGTGTCTTTCCAATCGCTGAATTGAGCCAAAGGAGGCTCAATATATAGTATGGAGGAGGGGCTATACAACTGCCCAAAACATGGATGTTAATGGCCATTAGGAGGGCATTAAATAGTCAAGTAATGGTTATTAATGACCATCAAGGAGGCTGCTTAAATGGACATGAAGGAGGGTGAAAATGGAGGAGTTAATCAGCCAAGTAATGGCTGGTTAATGCTCCATAAAACAGTCCAACGGTAGGCAAAAAGTTTTCTGCCTTCCGTCACCCCAAAACCAACTTTCCAGAAACTTTGGGGACCAAACTGTAAAATATTAAACTTCAGGGACCAAACTGTACATCTGGTAAAGTTCTCTCCACAGCCCAAGCCCGGACCGGCAGGCGGCGGCGGCGCGCGTGGGCTTAGCCTTGAACGTAAGCACATCTAGGTCCTCCCTCCTTTAAACACATGGGATACCCCTTGGGGTCCCAAACCCTTTACCACATTAGAGACTTATATAGAGAGCAATTCTTCCTATTCCCACCGATGTGGTAGATTTGTCCCACACCACATTTCCATGCCTCAAACACCTTACTTCGTGGACCAATATCTCTTTCATTTCTCAACGAAATTTGACGATTCTTGGCCCTACGGTCATCTACTCACTTCGTAGATCATGCATGTGCCGAAGAGACAAGGTCTCCAACATGCGGAACACTAGTATTTAATTCATCAAAGATGGGTGGACGCATCTCCCCGCCAAAGGCAAATTTCCAACAAGATTTACTTTATTAGCTTCTGCATGACACCTAATTTTTACAGGTGGGCCTTCGAATGTTGGGAATACCATTGCGTCCTGAGTTGCCACTGCATCAACTAGCAGATTTGTGTTTACGTGCAGCAGAACAACAAAACTCTGGAATTAGAAAGGCAAAAGTTGAAGGTTCTGCCAAAGATTTTGTGATGGTTTTGACATATGCTCTCAGCCATAGACCTCAGCCAAATTGACCACTATTTGTATCAGTGTATTAAGAATATACTATTTCAGATTCTCCTTTTCTTAGATATTCATTTATGGGATATTTGCCAGGAGAAAACTTCTTGTTGCATGTTGTTGTTACCTTTGTATGTTTTTTTGTAAACTCGGATGCTTTTGGTTACTTGTTCGGCACCCTCTATCTGTTGTTTATTAAGAATTGTGTGATTTTATTTTATATAAAATTAAGTCAAAACTTAGTATACCAAATGTATTTTCATTTTCTCCTATATTTGTTAGGTTGTATTTTGGTAGATATTGTGCCAGAGACGAATCTACATCGGTTACGATTTCGGCATAATTTAATAATTTTAATCGGACTTTATATTTGTGTTAAAAAATTCACTTAGTATGGCCTACTGCAAATTCCAGTTCCCGTTAAGTTTTTGTGCCAAAGCCATTAATTTGAGTCATGTAACAATCTTGAACTTGTTGTTGGCAACTACTTTATTGTTTTTAATGGAACAAGAAACTAATAACAAATGTCATGTAGTTAGATTGAAGTAGAGATATCATTTCTTTTCCTTAATCAAATATACTAGACATTGAGATAGATGAATTTCGATTAAATTTGTTCCATTGTCATAACCTTGGTGAGAGATAGCAGGTAATCCGTGGAAGTAATTTATTCCCATGATCCGTCGCAGCTTTGGTGGCAGAGCTAATTATTCGAAATGCTCGCAACCTTATTCGGACAGCACCAACTTTGTCCACACTTAAGATAATTGGTGTTCATCTTCTGCAGAGGAATGATTCTTGAGACGAAGTTGTTGAAGATATTGTTTTTCAAGTACCCATCAAGCTTTATGTATTCTGTGTCCCCCTTCACCAACGCAATATATCTTGTCATGTTTGTTTACTACTCTCAGCACCTTCACTCCTAATCCTTCAAGCCTTTGCTTGAATCTAATATTCCCAACTCTTGGCCCTGAGAAAGAGAAAACACATATTGGGATAATGTGTCCGTATTCGTGTACATCTAGTCCAATCTCTGCAATGTCATAAGCATTTATAATAGCTAAAGCACTTCCCAAGCTGTGTCCTGTTATTGTTATGCTTATTTCCTCGTCCGAATATCGATCTATCAATCTTTTCACTTCAGTTAACACATGTTCCCTTGCAGAGAACTTGCACACGTTGCATTGATCGTCTTTTTGTGGGTTACAACAATTGCAGAAAATGGAAAGTAAGTAACTGCTAACTATTACAACAAACTGAAATTACAACCATTTTGATATTTTGCTGGGTCGAGTGATGGCACTTTGTCTTTAAGACAAAATCGTCCCGTATATATCCTCTTATGTTATGGACAATAGTCTCCCGAAATAAAATATCAATTCAACAAATGAGCAAAGAAACTCAAGTATTACTTTGAAGAACTTATAGTAACGAAATGATGTTGGAGAGTAAGAATAAGATTTCAGATTTTTTCTGTCTCTTGATCGAACAATTGAGCCAAATGCTTCAATTTATAGTGTAAGGAGGGTGACTTCTCAACTATCCAACTGATTACTTTTAATAGTCGTGTAATTGCACTTAGTGAGGAGTTATATTCAGCCAAGTAAATGACTGAATTTATGTGCAAAGTAATGGAGATTCAACGCTCCAATTTTATCTTTCTTGAAACTTTAGGGACCAAACTGTAAATAGTAAGCAATTTGGGTCCAAAAAGATAATATCAGAAGAAGCTTTGAGCCCGAGCCCGACGGGCGGCAACGTGCGTGTGGGCTTATCCTCAAACCCAAGCACACTTGGGTCCTCGCTCCTTCAAACACATGGGTTACCCCTTGGGGTCCCAAACTCTTATCCATTTTTTAGACTTATAAAATGAACAAATCTTCCTTTCCCCACCGATGAGGGAGATTTGTTCCACACCATATTTTCATGCTTCAAACACCTCACATAGTGGACCAATATATTTTTCATTTCTTAACGAAATTTGACGATCCTTGGCCCTACGATCATCTACTCACTTAGTAAATTATGCACGTGTGAAGAACCAAAGTCTCCAACATGCGGAACCCTAGTGTTTAAGTCATTAAAGATGGGTGGACGCAACTCCCACCAAAGGCAAATTTCCAACAATTTTCTCATGTAGATGTTTAAGAATGCAACTTCGATTCTGATTGTTGGATCGCGGCTAGGCATCTTGTAATCTCTAACTGGTCTTTGGAAGTCCATGAGATAAGCTATCTCCTCAACATCTTTCGTTGTTTTACGCCAAACAATCGCTATGTCTCGACTTCCTTAATATGCTGAATACTCATCATTTGATACTGCAACATAGCCAATCCACTTTGGTTTGTGACTCCATTCACTAGGCCAAATTGAATGAGTGAGGCACTTTGAAAAAATATAGTTGGTAACATCATAGTCATGTTTTGAGCGGCCAGTTGAAAGAAATAATCCCTTGATTATTTTCATTGATTGAAAGGCTATATATACAAGTTGCATATTTTCATAATAGGAGAATCATATTCCTATTCTACTCCTAAAACCTTATTCTACTTGGATACTAAATATACAATTATGGTAATACAAATATTATGGTAAGTGTACAATACTAATTACATTACAACATTACCTAAACTAGGATACTAAATATTACCTACATATACACGGTACAAGGCAGATTTCCGAGAGCCAAATATACACAAATTACACGTGTATATCGTGTGTATATTGTGTATATTTAACACACACCCACAGTCATAGCGGGCGGTCTTCGAACACTGAGATTGTCCCTAAAATCTTCAAAGATGACTAAGGGAAGACCCTTTGTAAAGATGTCGGCAATTTGATACCTTGAGGGGACATGGCAGACGCGTACCTGACCACGAGCAACCTTTTCGCGGACAAAGTGAATGTCCATCTCGATATGCTTAGTGCGCTGGTGCGGAACCAGATTACCAGAAAGGTAGATGACACTAATATTATCGCAATAAACCAAGGTTATTTTCTGAATGGGACAATGAAGCTCCAACAACAAATTACGTAACCAACATGATTCCGAGACCACATTAGCTACCCCTCGATATTCGGCCTCGGCATTGGATCGGGACAAAGTCGACTGATGTTTCACAGACCATGAGACCAGGTTATTTCCGAGAAACATACAATAGCCAAACGTAGATCATCTGGTGTCCGGACAGCCACCCCAATCAGCATCCGTATACGAGACCAGTGTGGATGTCGATGAGGGATATAAATGCAAACCAGTGTACCCTGAATATACTGAATGATGCGTTTAAGGGCATTCATGTGCTCAACTCTGGGATCATGCATAAACAAACACACCTACTGGATAGCATACGTAATATCTGGCCTCGTGAATGTAAGATACTGAAGGGCCCCTGCAAGACTGCAATAGCGGGTCGGATCCTCGTATGGTACGCCGGCCGCGGCACTAAGCTTGGGCTTAGTATCAACTGGAGTGAAAGTGGACTGACAGGATGACATCTCAGCCCTCTCAATGATCTCGGCTGCATACTTTCTTTGAGATAAGAACAACCCACCTGCATAACGAGTGACAGCAATCCCCAAAATAATAGCTCAAGGGCCCCAAGTCTTTCATAGAAAACTCAAAGTTGAGAATTGTCATGATCGACTGGCGTAAGGCATCGGAAGAGGCAGTCAAAATAATAGCATCCACACATAACAGAATATAGGCCAAGGACGAACCACGATAGTAGATGAACAAAGAATTATCCGACCTGTTGTGAGTGAACCCAATAGTCGAAACATAGTATGCAAACCGTGTATACCAGGCCCGTAGAGACTGGTTAAACCCATATAAGGACTTCTTCAACAAACATACATGATGGGGATGTTTGGGATCCCGGAATCCCAAAGGCTGATGCATATAGACTGTTTCTTTGAGATTATCATGTAGGAAAGCATTTTTTACATCCAACTTATGAATAGACCATGCTTTCGAAAGAGTCAAGCTAAGCACAGTGCGAATGGTAGCTAGCTTGACCACCGGACTAAACGTCTCACCACAATCTACACCAACCTACTGAGTCTTACCATCACCCACAAGCCGCGCCTTATGTCGGGTAAATGAACCATATGAATTTTCCTTATGAGCAAATATCCACATAGACTTGATAATATTAATACCATATGGATGGGGCACTAACTCCCACGTCTTATTATCAATAAGAGCATTATATTCATCGGTCATAGCAATTTTTCAATTCGGGTCATTTAAGGCAGACACAGGATTACGGGGTAAAGGTGATTTAGGGACATTAGAATGTAAATTAAAATGTCTTTTCAGTTTAAACACACCCCGTTGACTATGAGTGACCGGCCTATGACTCGATGAAGAATTTAGCGGATTTTGGGAATTTTCTAGGCTCGGGACGGACTGGCCAGCAGGCAGTGGGCCTGCTGGCCCATCTTGGTAAACAGACGAAGGAACTGGACCAATTCCAGAATTGGGCTGGACTAGTCCAATCGCTGAAGATGGCCCAGTGACTGTACTGGGATTTGTAGTGTGTGACGGACCAGTGGGACCAGCAGGTAGTGGGCCCGCTGGAGAATTTTGGGTGCGGGATACGTCCGAAAAATGGTGAATAATATACGGAGATATACTATCATCCAAAAAATTATACGAACTAGGCACGGGAGTCTTAACCTTAGCAAACGGAAATTGGGTTTCATCAAAAATTACATGGTGATTAATGATGATTTTATTATAGGATAAATCAAAGCATTTGTAACCACGATGATTAGACGGAAAACCCAAAAACACACACGGAGTAGACCGGGCCTAAAGTTTGTTAATTGTGGTGGACGGGAATAACGGATAACACAAACACCCAAAGATGTGAATACGATGGAGTTTTATTATATAAAATTTGAGGGGGGGAGAATATGTCAAACTTTTGGAAGGAATTATGTTAAGGAGATATGTAGTCATTTGTAGAGCATGATGACAAAAAGATGGGGGTACGGAAGCATGAATTAATAAAGTGCGGATAATGTTATTTATGGAATGAATTTTGTGTTCGGCTTTCCCATTTTGTGAAGACGTATGAGGACAAGAAAACCAAAAATTGATCCCATTATTAGCACAGAACTCCTGAAACACTCCATTGTCATATTCTTTGCCATTATCACACTGAATATTTTTATTTCTCGTTCGAATTGGGTTCTAATGAACGCTCTAAATTTTAAGAAGACGGAAAAAATTTGAGATTTTTTCGCTATTGGAAACCTTCATAAAACTCAGAATAATCATCCAAAAAGAGAACATAATACCGATGACCCAAAGAACTAAGAACAGGAGACGTCCATAAGTCACTATGAATAATATCAAATGGCATTAAAATATGAGAATTTGAGTCTACAAATTGCAACCTAACAATTTTTCCTAAAGAACAAGAGTGACAATTTGGAGTACTATTCGTACCCTTACATGAAATCAAATTATTTTTATCTAATGACGACAAAATAGATGATCCCAGATGACCAAGACGAGCATGCCACAAGGAATGAGAAATGGCTGCAAATGCGGATGGCAAGACTTGACTTGATGGACTGGAACTGGGTGTGATAAGATAAAGATCTCCCCTACTATCACACCTCATGAAAGGACTCCCCGTCTTGAAATCCTTCACAGAGAAACCAAATGGATCAAATTCAATAGAAACGATATTGTCAGTAGTGAATTTACGGACATAGACTAAATTTTTAATCAATTTGGGGGCATGTAGGGTGTTTTTCAAGATAAGAGGAGGATGAGGGGGAGATAAAGTTTTATGACCATAACCACGAATTGGAACAGAATTATCATTACCCACAATTATGCCGCGAGAGTTGCTCAAATTGGAATAAGACTAGAGCGTACCTGAATCGGACGTCATGTGGGTAGTAGCACCGGTGTCCATATACCAATTTGGGTCCGGAGGATTTAAACCAAGCGTGTGCATTGCGGCTTCGATGTCGGTAGATGTGGGTGTCGCGACGTGATGGGCCTGCGGGGGCCGAGGCCCAAGAACCCCTGCTTGTTGTCTCGGCCCAGATGACTGACTATAGGTGGACCATCCAGAATTGGGCCTGGACTGCTGTTGGGCAACCCATTGCTAGTTGGGCAAAAATGATTGGGCCCAAACTGCGGTTATGGGGCCCACTATGAAGCCCAAAACTGTTGTTGCTGCTGACCACCTCGAGGACCCCCTCCGCCACCACCATTCTGTCGGCTGCCGCCGTTGTTGCCACCACGGTTCTTTCCATTATTTTTCTTATTTCCTCCCTTTTTACCGTCACCGTTATTGCGGTTTTGGCCCAAGTTGTTGGAACCGGTAGGATGGACAGTGGAGTCGGTCATCATAACTACAGGACTAGTACCGGTAGCCGCCTTTTAGCCATGCCCGCTTCTTCGAGTGTAAGCATAGAACGAGCTTGATAAAATTGCGAAAGTGGATTGCTTTGACGAAGAAGCATGCCAACACCACTATAGGCCTCGGAGAGGCTTGAAACCATTTGGAGGACCAACCAGTCATTCGAAACTGGCGCACCAACGCTGCGGAGTTGGTCCGCCAATTCCTTCAATCTTTTACAGTAGGCTGAAACGTTAGGGAAATCTTTCATATTGACATGGGAGAAATCCTGCTCATGAGTAATAGCTCTAGAATTCTGATTATCTTGGAATATATCACGTAATCTATCCCAAGTCGCCTGCGCCGTAGCATCAGGTTTGATAATCATTTGCAAAAGGTCGGTAGAAATTGTGGAATATATCCACTGAAGGACGGTAGCATCAAGAGTCATCCACAACTTAGGATCATCTTAGCGTTTTGGCACCTCCGTATCCTCAGGAGCCGCGAGGATTATGTGATGGATGACTTGATATAATCGTGCGTGAATTTTGAACAGTTCGGCCCATGTCGCATATTGGATGTTTTCTATTTCAAGAACAAGAGAGATGTTATTCTTGATGTTAGAAACTATAAGGGCAGGATGAAATGTGTTCCGAAATGTAGACATATTGATATAATGATATGTGATTGAGAGATTAGGAAGAAAAATTTGGGAAGAGGAAGGCTCTCGTCGGCATGAAAAACCTAGAGCAAAGGTCTCGGAATTTCAAGGGAGGTCGACGGAATTGGAGGAAGTGAGAGAGGATTTTAAGACCTAGACTTCTGATACCATGAAAGAAATAATCCCTTGATTATTTTCATTGATTGAAAGGCTATATATACAAGTTGCATATTTCCATAATAGGAGAATCTTATTCCTATTCCACTCCTAAAACTTTATTCTACTTGGATACTAAATATACATTTATGATAAAACAAATATTATGGTAAGTGTACAATATTAATTACATTACAACATTACCTAAACTAGGATACTAAATATTACCTACTTATACACGGTACAAGGCAGATTTCCAAGAGACAAATATACATAATATACACGTGTATATCATGTGTATATTTAACACCATTAATTTTGAAAAACAAATTAGGATCAATCTTACAACTACAATCCAAATCGTATGCATCGTAACATGCTTGTAACATATCTCTGTAATGTATTAGCTTTGCTCGTAACAAGGGATCGATAGGATCAAGCATGCCTTCCCAATCATTTCGACCATGAATATCTCTCCATTTGTCTGCTAATTTTGCCTCTTCATCGTCGTGAAATTTGTTTCCCTTGCTTTGTAGCTTTAAAATCGGATACAATGGGTCATTCTTGGAGATAACCTCGCATTTGAAAGAGTTTTTACTAGTACCTTTTCTCTCTCCTTGCACAGGGAAAAAGAATCTAGTACTGGCTGGAATAGCATTCTTGTTTGGCTTTTGTCCATGAAAGAAATAATCCCCTTGATTATTTTCATTAATTGAATAGGTATACAAGTTACAAAATAGGAGAATCCTATTCCTATTCTATTCCTAAAACCTTATTCTACCATAATTCTAACTATACAATTATGGTAAGTGTATAATCCTAATCTAGGTAACAAATACACTACAATATACATCAAATATATATACCATATATATAAGATTGGTACAAGATACCAATCCCGTGATGGGTATTGCCTTATTTAACAGTCCATTTGAGAACAGAGTTATTCTGGAATAAGAGATGATCATTGTTTTGGAGATTGGAATAACAATAATTGCACTAAGGCTGGTTGGAAAAGATGTGCTTCTTGGCTTACTGGGTTATATTACTCATTAGGTAACCTAAGTCTATTATTTTTTGATAATCTAGCGGTGTACCGTTCGAAATTTGATAGATAATGAACTCGTCTCTCTACCTTTCTCCACTTAAATATCAAACTTTTATTTGTCGCAGGTTGGAATGTGTGACGTGTGCCTACGCTAGACATTAGATGATGCTTCTATATTTTAGTTTACTAAAGCAATGGTCGAGCTTCTTTAGAAATTAATTAGGATACTAGTTGGCACTAAATGTTGGAAATTTACCTTTGGCGAGGAGATGCGTCCACCCATCTTTGATGAATTAAACACTAGTGTTCCGCATGTTGGAGACCTTGTCTCTTCGCACATGCATGATCTAAGAAGTGAGTAGATGACCGTAGGGCCAAAAATCGTCAAATTTCGTTAAGAAATTAAAGAGATATTGGTCTACGAAGTAAGGTGTTTGAGGCATGGAAATGTGGTGTGGGACAAATCTACCACATCGGTGGGAATATGAAGAATTGCTCTCTATATAAGTCTCTAATTGGTAAAGGGTTTGGGACCCCAAGGGGTATCCCATGTGTTTAAAGGAGGGAGAACCTAGATGTGTATGGGTTCAAGGCTAAGCCCACACGCGCGCCGCCGCCGGTCCTGTCCGGTCTCGGGCTGTGGGTTGAGGGCTGTGGGGACTTTCTGATATTATCTTTTTGGACTAGAGAACTTTGTCAGATATACAGTTTGATCCCTGAAGTTTCTTATATATAGTTTGGTCCTTGAAGTTTAATATTTTACAGTTTGGTCCCCAGAGTTTCTGGAAAGTTGGTTCTGCTTACCGTTGGACTGTTTTATGGAGCATTAACCAGCCATTATTTGGCTGATTAACTCCTCCATTAACAGCCCATTACTTGGGCATTTGAGCAGCCTCCTTCATGACCTTAAATCAGCTCACTAATGGCATTGAAACTGCCATTACAGCCCTCCCTTATGGCCATTAACAGTCATGTTTTGGGCAGTTGAACAACCCCTCTTCCATGCTATATATTGAGATGTTGTTGGCTCAATTCAATGACGGAAAATAGACAAAAAACAGACAGCAATATAGCACTGGAAAAGCAGAAAAACAGTGGCTGAAAAATCAGAAAAACAGTGGCTGAAAATTCAGCAAAACAGTGGCTGAAATACAGTGCAAAACTGTGACTGAAATTCAGCAAAACAGTGGAGTGACCAAACCCTCACATATACTCAACAGAGACACACTATATACACAGAGACAAAATAGAAGAGAAGATAGAATCTCTTCCTTCCTATTACATATCTTCAGCAAGTCGATTCATATTTGTTTTACTCGGCAGGCTCAACCTATTGGCTTTGTAGCGTTGAGATTAAAGTGTTGTTTTATCTTGGGAGACTATTGCCCGCTAATGTAAAAGCATATATACGGGGCAATCTTATCTTAAATTATTGGTACTCTATTGTACTTTATAAAGCAGTACGAAAAGTAATAACTATTACAAGTGTTCGAAAGGATAAATAATAAAGATTAAATGATGTCTGATTAAAAATGGATTAACGTAAGGAGGAATATGAAAATAATTTATATTCCTTACGCTTTAAAAAAAATCAAAAGTTTAATCTCATCTTCTTTCCCGTTTAAAGATTGGATTGTAAACAACATAAAAAGATCCGTTCTTTTAAGTGTAACTATTAAAGTGTGTAAAGTATGTTCGCACATACGAGGGAGCAAGATCCACTGACTGTGCGAAAACTGTTACCACTCTTAAGTAAGCTCCAAGAATTATCTGGGCACCAATCTTAACGGATGGAGTCTAAAAGCTATAGACGTTGAGCCTGTCATACTATTTGGCAGAAGATCCTTCATAGGATGATATTGGACACTCAGTCATAAAAAGCCTCCGGGCGACTGGAGTGGGGCCAGAATTCATTTCATAGGAAAAGTAATGGACACCTAGTGTGGTGGCCAGAGTTTTCAGGTCTTAAATGATCTGAAGGCCTAAAGAAAGGCAGTAAAGAAATTGGACACTCAGTCTGCCAAAGCAACTGGAGTGGGCCTGAGTATCGAGATCACAGATGATCCGGTTACGCCCTAACCACAGGCAAGAGGTTGTTCATGTTAAGAAACGTCACCTTTAAAATCAAAGGGGCTGGAGAGGTTGTCCTCAATAGGACTTCAGGGAATGAGATCACTCTAAAAAGAGGTGATACATGTTCCAAACTTGGTTTAAGGGACGCTGTTGGTCAAGCTGGTTTGAGACTAGTCCAACAGGTCTGTAATAACTAAGAATGGTACAGTATGTCTGTAGCTAGATGAATGATATATTTGTAATCCGTGCATCTATGCCATCATAGATTAAGACACGTTAAATAGCAAGTCGTTCAAAAACTAGCAAAGTTGAGATTGTTGCCTTATGTCGACATAAACCCTCAAAATAAATGTGAGGTAGGCGAAGAGGCAAAATCACATTTCCAAATTCCGTCAAGGGAATAGCGAAAGAACCACCGCTCCTCTAGGACTTAGTCACACCTTTATGGGTGATTTAAAGTTTATACAAAATAGAGGGGGGAGACAAGTACTTTGTGACCTTCATTGATGATGGTACAACGTATATAATCCTTTGTTGGTTGAAAAGCAAAGATGAAGTTGTTGAAGCGGATAAGCGCTACAAAGCATAAGTTGGAAATCAACTAAGCCTATGGATTGCGAAATTCATAGTGATAGAGGGGGAGAATGTGAAGCATCGTTCATTAAACGACTGTTCATTTCTCACCTCATTCCAACGGTGTTAGCCAAGCGCAAAGTCATACGCCCAAATTATGTGGGGTGGCTTGGTAAAAGTTGGAATACTGAAACAGGTCAAGTTGTACCTAACACTGTAGATTGCATATCCACTGGATCTGCAAATAACAGTAGTGTTGATCGCCTCTTGGCGTCAAAGAATGCTGAATTCTTTGAAGATAACTTTCCTTGAAATAGGAAAAAGGAGTAATTGCTCAAGGTTAACAAGAACCCGCGAGGGCCTGACTATCCGGAACTAGACGTTCCGTATCTACAGGACTCGAAAGTTGCTGACTATCCGAAACTTAATATTCCAGATCTGCAGAACTCAGGGATTCTAGATGTTGAACCGAGACGGAGCAAAGAAGTGGACAAAGACTTGTTCCAGTCCTTCTAGCTTGTATAGTTGAGAATGAACCATGGAAAATTAACAAATAATTGTCATCTCCAAAAGCGCTACTTTGGAAAGAAGCTACAAAGAGAGAAATAGATTCTCTCATATAGAACCATACTTGCGTAATGGTTGATCTTCCTCCGGGAAAAGAACCTTTGGGTTGTGAAAAATGATACTCAAAAGTGAGTACAAAGTAGATGGATCTACTAACGAGTTCAAAGCCTCGGCTACTTGTACAAACGCTCCCCTGTGAGTAGCTTAACATCCTGGGCCATTGCAGTCTTGCGTGGCATGGATGTTGAAACAACCTTCCCAACCGGAGAGTTGGAAGAAGAGGGTCAGAGTTGGTTTGCTGGACTGTTGGGCTTCTTCCTGAACTTTCATTTTGGTCCCTGAAATGTTTACATTTTGGTCCTGAAAGTTTCAGATAAAACAGAAACAATGAATCTGACCACAGAAACATTGGCTCTGAAGTTAGAAAGCCAACAGTTGGAGAATCAACAGTCTGAAAGTAAAAGTCATATTGAAACAAAGTCTTGATATGAAAGATATGGGTATCACAAATGACATCTTAGGAATTGGATTTCTAAGATATCTAACGGACTGGTCGATAGTTGACAGTCTCGTTGAAGCCACCAATGGATATGAATCATAGAACTGATTGGAATCATGGTGCACCCATAGACAAGGAGCGATATGCACAGGTCATGTGTAGTTCAATGTATTGTACACACTATAACCGACCTGGTATCGTACTACAAACAGATCAGTTGAACTAAGGTTCACTGATGATCTTAATACATGATCAATAGAAGGCGTTAAGTCGGATATGATGATATCTGAATTATTCGCTTATCTACGGATTATAGTATTCTGGATGTCCAGCGGTTCTGGGAGAACACAGTGATGCAAACTGGACATCAGATCTGAAGAACGTTCACCAAAGCCACAAGTAAATGTGTATGGTGGGTCTTGGAAAAACCTCTAAGCAAACTTGCATCGACCGATTCATGATGGTATCGGAGTTTATCGCTTTATACAAAGCATGAAAGAAGTTGAGTAACTTCACGACTCATTAGAAGACGTCCCTTATTGAGAGAAACCCGTGCCTTCAACAGTTATACACTGTGGCTAGCCGGTCGGCTTCAGGAAGGACACGGATGACGGCGTTTGGACATATCTGTCAGGATCTGTCAGAGACATAAGACCGTATGGCAGTTGATCATCACGGGTGTCACTACCTTATTTACTAACTAAGGGATTACCCGAATATCAAGTGTTCTGCCTGTCTAGGGGAATGGGCTGAAAACCCAAACAATACGAACATTTGCGGTGGTAACCCAACCATACTGATTGGAGATCCTAAGAATTTGGTTCAATGGGAAAACTAAGCGGCAAAAGGTTCAGTTGAGCGCTTCGGTGGAAGCAAGAAGCACTTCGGATGATGATTTCTGTACGGAAACATGAATCCAAAGTTGTTCCCGCGATAGACATTAAAGTGCTACCTGCATGGTGGGTAAAGGTTAAGCTTCCAAACCTTTAAACAATCCTCAAACGGTTGAGGTTAAGGTTGGAAAAACTTTTAATGATTTCCAGCACTTGTGGAGTGGGGTATAGCAGGATACCTTGTAGGAGATCACTTATTTAAGTGCGGGGATGGCCGCCTCAAATGAATGCACTTAAGAATCCAAGTGTGTCCACGACCACAACGGACAAAAACGTAAGAATGAAAATGAATAAGAAGAGTTATTGTGTTGTTATCATTGTCTTGGCTTACACTAAACACTGACAGTTCAAGACATCACGTTCACCGCGCAGTAAGTAAGTCCGATGGTTTCAACTAGGGAAGGTTCAAAGCGAAAGCTACCTCTCCTGATGCAATATATTTTCGCTGAAAGATTGCTGAAATGTAGGCACCTTGTGCGTGCGCCACAATCTCTCTTTCATAGAGGGGATTGTTGGAAATTTGCATTTGGCGGGGAGATGCGTCCACCCATCTTTGATGAATTAAACACTAGTGTTTCGCATGTTGGAGACCTTGTCTCTTCGCACATGCATAATCTACGAAGTGAGTAGATGACCGTAGGGCCAAGAATCGTCAAATTTCGTTGAGAAATGAAAGAGATATTGGTCCACGAAGTAAGGTGTTTGAGGCATGGAAATGTGGTGTGGGACAAATCTACCACATCGGTGGGAATAGGAAGAATTGCTCTCTATATAAGTCTCTAATTGGTAAAGGGTTTGGGACCCCAAGGGGTATCCCATGTGTTTAAAGGAGGGAGAACCTAGATGTGCATGGGTTCAAGGCTAAGCCCACACGCGCGTCGTCGCCGCCCGCCCGTCCCGTCCAATCTCGGGCTCGGGTCACGGGTTGTGGGCTGTGGGAACTTTCTGATATTATCTTTTTGGACCAGAGAACTTTGTCGGATGTACAGTTTGATCCCTAAAGTTTCTTATGTACAGTTTGGTCCCTGAAGTTTAATATTTTACAATTTGGTCCTCAGAGTTTCTGAAAAGTTGGTTCTGTTTACCGTTGGACTGTTTTATGGAGCATTAACCAGGCATTATTTGGATGATTAACTCCTCCATTAACAGCCCATTACTTGGGCATTTGAGCAGCCTCCTTCTTGACCTTAAATCAGCTCACTAATGGCATTGAAACTGCCATTACAACCCTCCCTTTATGACCATTAACAGCCATGTTTTGGCAGTTGAACAGCCCCTCTTCCATGCTATATATTGAGCTGTTGTTGGCTCAATTCAATGACGGAAAATAGGCGAAAAACAGACAGCAATATAGCACTGGAAAAGCAGAAAAACATTGGCTGAAAATTGAACAAAGGGTGAAAATTCAAGAAACAAGGGTCAAATACAAAGGCAAAACTGTGACTGAAATTCAGCAAAACAGTGGAGTGACCAAACCCTCACATATACACAACAGAGATACACTATATACACAGAGACAAAACAAAAGAGAAGATAGAATCTCTTCCTTCCTATTCAATATCTTCAGCAAGTCGATTCATATTTGTTTTATTCGGCAGGCTCAACCTATTGGCTTTGTAGCGTTGAGATTAAAGTGTTGTTTTATCTTGGGAGACTATTGCCCGCTAACGTAAAAGCATATCTACGGGGCAATCTTGTCTTAAGGACAGAGTGCAATCACTCGACTCAACACACAACGTTGTAACCATCCAGATTTAGTTGTTTCTTGATTTCAGGATATCAAGATTCAAGACACAACAAGCTTGCGGCAGTTCTCAACATTGGCTTTGCAGGGTTATCAAGATTCAAGACACAACGAGCTTGCGGCAGTTTTAAAGATTGACCATTTATTTATCCTTTCGAACACTTGTAATAGTTATTACTTCCCGTACTGCTTTATAAAGTACAATAGAGTACCAATACTAAAGTTACATCAATTCGAGCACATTAGTGTTCCTTGAATGATTAAAAAAAGGTAGGTAATAATCAACCACTATTAGAAGGACCTAAGGTATGTATTAGTAGGAATTGTGGTAACAGCCGAAAATCTTGAAAGTGATTAGAGATTCGATCATGAAAATATTATATTGGAGTCAAGAAGATTTTGGGGTGATTTAGTTGCAAAAGTTTCTAACTGTGCTATATATGTTGATGTCCACACTGAAAGAACCTGTGGATGGATGACAGAGTCAACAAGTTGGTGGGGATTTTGTGATTCTGTCACACTGCTAAACATTACAATTCCAAGAAAATGTAAACATCAACTGTTGGATTACATTTTAATAGTAAGATTATATTATTAGATTACATTATTATTCATGGTTATTAAGTTGGAAAAAAAATGGTTGTACCTTGATATTTCATAATAAGAAAAGTGGTCATTATTCTTTGTAATAATCAATCCATATTCTCCTATATTTTCATATAACTCATTACCTACTATCTTCCCTTTTATTTCAAGAAAGAATCCAACACCGATAAATAGTACTCGGTATGTCAAATTTATGTGCTACTATCAGGTGGAGTGGCTATTTTTCAAGCTTGCTATGAATTTTTAGCCACCATTGGAGAAGTAATAGGGAAATAACAACACTTTAATACGAAAATAAAATTCAAACAAAAACTTCCGTACTTAAAGTATGAGAGAACTTATAAAAGTTTGAACCCCATGAATCGTTCCATGATTTTGAAACATCAACAAATTTTGAATCTCATGTATCGTTCTTTGGGTTTCACTTGTCGATCCTCCGAATCCAGCACCATGGGAGTTATTCCGTATTTTAGATGGAAGTATTACTTATAGCTTTTAAATTAATAATTAATACTCCTTTTCAATTTATTTAAGTTGTTTGACTCGATATAGAGTTTAAGAATGAAAAAAAACTTTTGATGAAGACAAGGATGATCCTTCCAGAAGTCGGCTCATAATACCCGGTATCCGAACGAACAAATCATCCGAAAAATGACGTGCTGCCAATGGACATGCTTTTACTTTGTATGGGTTTCTGTCCCTTTTGATGTAAATATAAAGTAGCTTTACTTCCCACATTGTCTTTATGATTTTCTAGCCTAGCTAAGCCTAATCTTGTAACTTAAGTTTTCTCTTTAAGAGCATATATAAGGGCTATAGTCGGTAAAGCAAGCTAAGCATTTCTCTTTTCAAGCAATCAATTCTCTCATTACAAATTTTTGTCTTTGTCGGATTTATAACCACACAAATATATTTAATTTATTTTACATCATAAGATTCAAAAGTCATTCTTTTATTTCTTAAATTTTGTTCACGGTCAAACTAAATAACTGTTAATGGACTAGGGAAGGCAGGTGCATCATTTGGTGTACACATGATTGATGCTGGCCCATGAATTCCATGACCGTACAGAGAACTTCAATTGCCTATCCGTAGGGGAAAATGCTCCAAGGGATCAGTGGAATGTGAAGAACAATGGGTTCGAAAATCCAAGTATATAATGCATTAGTTTGTCCTCTCCCTCCTATTTTTCTCCTTTTCCATTTTACTTCAGAATACTAAGAGAAGAAAATTGTTTTGATTTTTTCTCTCCAAAATTAGTGAAAGAAACATTAAAAAAATAAACAGTTTGGCCAATTTAGTTTGAAATATAACCCTTTGCATTTCGATTGTAACACAAACATTGATCAAAATAACCAAATTGCTTAAAATTTAAATTTGATTCTTTATAAAATCAAACCAATCTTTAACACTTAGACGAATTGAAGTAAAATTGAGATGAATCAATTATTCAAGTAATTAATTGAGCTTCTTGACTAAAACATAGTAAAATATTTATTTGCGAAAAAATGGACTAATTATAGTAATTGAGTCGCAAACGACTTTAAATTGACAACAAAAACACGTACTTAATTAAAACACTTTTTTATATAAATCAATTATTAAATTTATAAAATATACATACATATAGTTTTAAGTACTAATTATATCTATTTTATAAATATAATAATTGATTTATATTTTAAAAAAAGTGTTTTAATTAAGTACGTGTTTTTGTTGTCAATTTAAAGTCGTTTGCGACTCAATTACTATAACTAGTTCATTTTCGCAAATAAATATTTTAATAATTATATATATATTCTACATATAGTTTTAAGTACTAATTATATCTATTTTATAAATTTAATAATTGATTTATATAAAAAAAAAGTGTTTTAATTAAGTACGTGTTTTTGTTGTCAATTTAAAGTCGTTTGCGACTCAATTACTATAATTAGTCCATTTTCGAAAATAATATTTTACTTTGTTTTAGTCAAGAGCTCAATTAATTACTTGAATAATTGATTCATCTCAATTTTATTTTTATTTATTAAAATATTACTTAGCATATTCTGTCAAATGAAATGGAAAAATAACACCAAAATAATTTAGAAGATATTTTTGATTTTTTATAAATTCCTATTTCACTTTGTTTGAAATTCAAAAATCTCGATTAGTTAATTAGAATGTGGAGCGTTAAAATTGGGTGTCAACAATGATTAGGCTTGACTCCTGTAAAATTAGTGGAGCGAATGGAACTTGCTCCATTAATGCCCAAATAAATTATTGAATCTCCAAAGGTGTTAATCTTTTTTAATTTACCTTTAATTGCATCTAATTCATATACTTCAAATTTGAACTTGAGCATAGCACTTGGACCTTCTTTCTCTGCCCGAGGGAGAGCAAATTGGGTAACAAGTAACAGTACATTGTCTACCTCAACTAGGTAGTACTGAATTGTATATTTGTTTTGTCGAAACATATCCTCATTATCGTTAAGATACACGATAATTTGATGTAAGAGAAGGATTGACAGTCAAGACAGCTTTGTTGATGCAACGATGGCCTTCAATGACTTTGACTAAACCCGATTGTAAATCCCAAAAGGCTTTTTGGGAAGGAAGTTGAATTTGGGCTTTTTAGGCCTTCATTATTCAGCTGGACTGGCGTTGCTCATTAGGCCTTGTGAGTCAGTTGGGCCTGCCTTTTCCTTGTGAGTTAACCTGCACATTTGTCATCATTAAAACTTAACACTAACGGTACTAACCATCCAAACAAGCTGTAACGGACTCAAACAACATGTATTCCAAATCTTTGACAATATAGGATTGAATTGTCCTGGTTATGGTTGTTATTTTTAAGCCTTACAATCCCCATGTATGCCCTAGAACACTTGCATCTTCTTGTTTCTTTCTAAGCTATGGCGGACTGGGCATGACTGCCCCACGACCTCCTTGTTCTGATTGCAAAACGCGTTAAAGTGATGGAATATTTCATTACTTTTTGTGGTGTTTCTACATCTTGTCGAACTGCTTCCCCTAAGGATAATTTTGACGTCCTCTCTCCCCAACCCCCTTTGCTATTGCTCGCTGATAATGACAAAGATTATCGAGAATTTTACTCTCTTTCCAAGGAGAAGTCTCGCGGATATTGTACCTACCTGAGGCTAGAGGGCGAGATTGTTTTCCATTTGAGGGATGACTTGTCACCGTGTCATATGACGGAGACGGAAAGTTAAACCTGTTGCATTCTTTCCAACGTCTAAGTGAAATAGATAAGTAAGGACTTATTTATGGAGACAAATAAATCAAAGTTGGAAAGAATCAAATCAAGCATCTACGAGATCTCGGCGCATCAATCGAGCATATCACGCTCACTTCAGCAAGAAAACAAGTACCAAGCTTCAAGGAAATAATTAAGGACAAGCATCTTGAAGATTAAGTCACAAAGCTCACAAGGAAAGAGGATCAGTCCATTGGAAAGTTCTACCCTTATTCTTGGAAAATAGGATTCCCTATTCCTTTTTTCAAGGATCAAATCTCTTGGGTTGTCATTTCTACGAGAGCCAAAAGATTACTTTACAACTATAAAAGAACGGCTCCAAAGACGAAAGAAAGCATACTTTCGTCTCAAGCTCTCGACTTTACTTTTTGAAAGAAATAATCCCCTTGATTATTTTCATTGATTGAATAGATATATATACAAGTTACAAAATAGGAGAATCCTACTCCTAATCTATTCCTAAAACCTTATTCTACCATAATTCTAACTATACAATTATGGTAAGTGTATAACACTAATTATGGTAATAAATATACTACAATATACATACAATATACTTTTCTTAATATACAAGATTTTGCTACTAATTTTCTGCCCTTTGTAACGTGATGGACTGGGCTTTAGCTTCAGTCCTTACTGTCGTGTACCAGGCCCAACAGCCCACTGCTTCAGCTTCAGTCCTCTGATATATATGTGATATACACTACTGTATATTCAGTGTATATCACATGTATATTGCTCTGTTTAACACACCCCGCAGTCATAGCGGGCGGTTTTTGAACGCTGAGACTATCCCTAAAATCTTCAAAGAGAACTGCTGGTAGACCCTTTGTAAAGATGTCTGCAATTTGATAACGAGACGGGACATGGCATACGCGAACTTGACCCTTTGCAACCTTTTCACGGACAAAGTGAATGTCCATTTCGATATGTTTGGTGCGTTGGTGTTGAACCGGGTTACCGGAAAGGTAGATGGCACTAATGTTATCGCAATATACCAAGGTTGCCTTCTGAATGGGACAATGAAGCTCTAAAAGCAAATTACGTAGCCAACATGATTCGGAGACCACATTTGCTACCCCTCGATATTCTGCCTCTGCACTGGAGCGTGATAGAGTTGCTTGACGCTTTGCCGACCATGAGACCAAGTTATTGCCAAGGAACATACAGTAGCCATAAGTCGACCGTCTGGTGTCGGGACAACCACTCCAATCAGCATCCGTGTAAGAGACAAGTGTGGATGTAGATGAAGGATACAAGTGCAACCCATAGTCCAGTGTTCCCTGAATATACCGAATGATGCGTTTGATTGCATTCATGTGCTCAACTCTGGGATCATGCATGAATAAACACACCTGCTGAACCGCATATGTAATATCCGGTTTGGTAAATGTAAGATACTGGAGTGCCCCTGCAAGACTGCGATAGCGGGTCGGGTCCTCGTATGGTGCACCTGCTGCGGTACTTAGCTTGAGGTTTACATCAACTGGCGTGAAAGTGGACTTACAGGATGACATCACAGCCCTCTCTATGATCTCAGCAGCATACTTTCAGTGAGACAAAAACAAGCCACCTGAATGACGCTTGACGGCAATCCCTAAAAAATAACTCAAAGGCCCTAAGTCTTTCATAGCAAACTCAGAACTGAGCATGGTCATGATAGACTGGTGCAAGACATCGGAAGAGGCAGTCAAGATGATATCATCCACATACAACAGAATGTAGGCCAAAGACGAACCACGGCGGTAGATGAACAAGGAATTATCTGACCTGCTGTGAGTGAACCCAATAGTTGAAACAAAGTCAGCAAACCTCGTGTACCAGGCCCTTGGAAACTGCTTAAGCCCATATAAGGACTTCTTCAACAAACATACATGATGAGGACGGTTTGAATCCCTGAAACCCAAAGGCTGATGCATATAGACTATTTCCTTGAGATCACCGTGTAGGAACGTATTCTTGACATCCAACTGATGGATTGGCCAAGTCTTTGAAAGAGCCAAGCTAAGCACAGTGCGAATAGTAGCCAGTTTGACCACCGGACTAAACGTCTCACCACAATCAATTCCAACCTGCTGAGTCTTACCATCACCAACAAGTCGAGCCTTATGTCTAGCAAAGGACCCATCTGAATTCTTCTTATGAGCAAAAATCCACATAGATCTGATAATATTAATACCATATGGACGGGGTACCAACTCCCATGTCTTATTATCAATAAGAGCATTATATTCATCAGTCATAGCAATTTTCCAATTAGGGTCATTTAATGCGGACACAGGATTGCGGGGCAATGGGGATTTAGGGACATCAGAATGTAAATTAAAATATCTTTTAGGTCTAAAAATACCCCGCTGACTCCGAGTGACCGATCTATGACTCGATGAAGAATTGAGGGAATTTTGGGAATTTTCTGGGCTCGGGGCGGGTGGCGGCCGGGCGGTGGGCTTTCTTGGCCCAAATCGATTAATGATGGGCTCGGTTTCTGGACCAGTTCGAGTGGTGGACATGCCCAATTCTTTGGAAGCTGTTCGATGTGGCCCGGATGTGGCGTTCTTGTGGGGCGTGAGGCGATGGGCCATTGGAGGATTTTAGTGCAGGAGATGTCCAAAAAATTCCGAATAATACACGGGGATATTTGGTCATCCAAAAAATTATATGACTTAGGTTCGGGAGTATGAACTTTCGTAAATGGGAATTGAGTTTCATCAAAAATGACATGGCGATTGATTATGATTTTCTTGGAGGATAAATCAAAACACTTATAACCACGATGATTCGACGATAACCCAAAAACACACACGGGGTAGACCGAGCCTGAAGTTTGTTAATTGTGGTGGATGGGAATAACGGATAACACAAGCACCCAAAAATCCGAAGGTGAGAATAAGAAGGGTTCTTATTATATAGGACTTTGAGGGGGGAAGAGTATGTCAGACCTTTAGACAAAATTATGTTCAGAAGGTAAGTGGCCATTTGTAGAGCATGATGCCAAAAATATGGAGGTATGGAGGCATGTATCAGGAGAGTTCGGACAATGTTATTTATGGAACGAATTTTGCGTTCGGCTTTCCCATTTTGTGAAGATGTATGAGGACATGAAAAACAAAAATTTATCCCATGAGTAGCACAAAAATCTCGAAACTCCCTATTGTCATACTCTTTCCCAATATCACATTGAATATTTTTTATTTCTCTTTCGAATTGAGTACGAATGAACGCTCTAAATTTTATGAAGACGGAAAACACTTGTGATTTATTCGCAATTGGAAACGTCCACAAAAATCTAGAATAATCATCTAAAAAGAGAACATAATATCGATGACCCATTGAACTAAGAACAGGAGATGTCCATAAGTCGCTATGAATAATGTCAAATGGCATAGAAGTATGAGAATTGGAGTCTACAAATGGCAAATTAACAATTTTTCCTAATGAACAAGACTGACAAATTGGAGTACGACTTGTACCCTTACAAGAAATAAAGCTATTTTTATCTAAAGCTGATAAAATAGAAGATCCCGAATGACCCAGACGAGCATGCCACATGGAAGGAGAGATGGCTGCAAAGGCGATGGCACTACCGACTCGATGGATCAAACCGGGCATGATAGGATACAGATCCCCCCTACTATCACACCTCATGAGATGACTCCCCGTCTTGAAATCCTTCACAGAGAAACCGAAAGGATCAAATTCAACAGAAACAAAATTGTCATTTGTGAATTTTCGGACATACACTAAATTTTTAATCAATTTAGGAGCATGTAAAGTATTTTTCAAGAGGAGTGGTGGATTAGGAGGAGTAATGTTTTCTGACCATACCCTAGAATTGGAATAGAACTGTCATTTCCAACAATTATCCCCCGAGGGGTGCTCAAATTGGAATAAGATGAGAGAGTACCTGATTCGGAAGTCATGTGAGTAGTGGCCCCGGTGTGCATGTACCAATTTGGGTCCGGTTGGGACAATCCCAACGTGTGCATCACGGCCTCAATATCGATCTGAGTGGGGCCTGCTGCATGATCGGCTTGCGGAGGACGGGGCCCAAGGACTCCGTGCAGCGTGATCTTTCTTTGGGCGTAGGTCTTTGGAGAGTCTTCTTTGTTAGACCCAGCGGCGATGGGCGCCATCTTGGCGTTGGGCACTGGGCGTTGGCGCCCAGCGGCGCTGAAGCTGTATTCTTTGGAGGGTGCGGGTTCCACTGCCAATGGCCCCACTGCTGGGCCCAAGGTGGTGGTGGCCCACTGTACCCTGGATAGGACCCACCGCCTGCTTGTTGATCACCGGAACCGCCACCAGAACCGCCTCGTTTGCCCCCGCGGTTTTTGTTACTTTTGCGATTATTCTTGCCGCCACCATTATTATGGTTTTGGCCCGAATTATTAACAAAACCCGAAGAACTAGGAGAGGATGCCACCATGACAACTGGGCTTGCTCCGGTAGCCGCCTTTTTAGCCAAACCGGCTTCTTCCAACGTCAGCATAGAGCGGGCTTGATGAAAGTCGGGAAGAGGGTTGCTTTGGCGAAGGAGAGTTCCAACACCATTATAGGCCTCCGAAAGACCGGCAACCAACTGTAGAACTAGACGATTATTTGTTACTGGTGCGCCAACATTACGGAGTTGATCCGCCAATTCCTTTAGTTTCTTGCAATATGCAGAAACGTTCGGAAATACGTCCATTCGAACGAGAGAGAATTCCTGCTCGAGTGTGACGATACGGGAATGTTGGTTGTCTTGGAATATGTCACGCAATCTATTCCATGCAGCCATAGCCGTGGTATCGGGCTCCATAATCGTCTGTAGAAGGTCCACTGAAATAGTGGCGTATATCCACCGAAGAACGGTAGCATCAAGTGTAATCCATAACTCAGGATCCTCCGCAGGAAGGGGTCTAGCGGGAGGAATGATGTGATGAAGAACTTGAAAAGAGATAGCGTGAATTTTAAATAACTCCGCCCACGTTGCATTTTGAACGTTTTCCATCTCAAGGACAATAGGGACACTAAGCTTGATATTGGAAACCGTGAGGGCAGGGGTGAAAATTGTTCTTAGACATATTTGAAAGAACAAGGAAGGAGGTTAAATTTAAGAGAGGTTTTTGAGAGCGGAAGACAAAATTTTTGGAGAGGAAAAAAACCCGGGGGGGGGGGGGGGGGGGGGGGGTCTCGGCCACAAGGAAAAGTTGAGAGAAAACTTTTGTGTAGACCTAGTCTCTTGATACCATGAAAGAAATGAAAGAAATAATCCCCTTGATTATTTTCATTGATTGAATAGATATATATATATACAAGTTACAAAATAGGAGAATCATATTCCTAATCTATTCCTAAAACCTTATTCTACCATAATTCTAACTATACAATTATGGTAAGTGTATAACACTAATTATGGTAATAAATATACTACAATATACATACAATATACTTTCCTTAATATACAAGATTTTGCTACTGATTTTCTGCCCTTTGTAACGTGATGGACTGGGCTTGACTTGCCCCATCGCTGCTGTACTGTGCCCAACAGCCCACTGCTTCAGCTTCAGTCCTCTGATATATATGTGATATACACTGCTGTATATTCAGTGTATATCACATGTATATTGCTCTGTTTAACACTTTTAACAAGCATTATAATACTGGGTGATTTATAGTGTATACAAAAAAGTGAGAAAAGATATAGTATAGTTGGTGAGGAATTTTAACAAAAAGATTATGAGTGTTTTAGTATAGACATAGGAGCTCAATTCAAAGCATTATTGTACCAGACCAAAATTCAAAAGAGTTGCAGAGAACACCCTTGCACATTGAGTCTGGACCAGTATAAAAAATTTGGTGTTCATTTACATTCAGCTTTTACTTTCAGCACTATATCTGCTAACGATTGACTAACATCTTGAGGTAGTCGACTAAGGCACAAAAAAAATTACAATTCACCCCCCACCCCCCCTCCTCTTGCACTTTCACTTACATATGTTTCATAATGTATTGTATCATATTATATTATACTATATTGTATTCTTTTGATAATGCAAAGTTTGGATAGATTGTATCATTCTTCATCGCTACATAATGTCACACATCAGCGATCTAAAGGATAAATCTAAAGAAAAGTAGGATACAAGATTGAGGTATTATAAAAAAAATTAGAATAAATGATAAAATAAAATTATTAAACAATACGTAAAGGAAAAATGAGGGGGGATAAGGTAATGATACGACCACACAAATCGGTTGTTACATAATATAAGGACTTTTCGTCGTCACGTAGCGATTAATTCAATAATATGATACAATAAAATTTAAATAACAATCAAAATAAATATAAACAAATATTATATTTAAAGTAACAATATTGTAACAGCCATCCAAACAAAAAATTCGAAGAAGACCGCTCAATCTTGAACTTTGGAGTACCATAATCAAGAGCTTTAGCCTGCACTTCACAGGGCAATGGGCAATTGTTATCCACCCAGAGGTGCAATTTTGCATAGGATAGACTAGTTTAAAATTTAAACCGGTTATATTGGAAGATTTATTTGTGCAGATCATCCCCTCAATTTTTTATACCCGGCATAGGACAGAGACATAAATGAGCGTATATAGGTCGGGTTGGTTTGAATTTCTCAATTATCAAATCAAATCAAATCAATTATATCAATTTTTTAAATTTAGAAATCAAATCAAATCAAATCAACAAAAATTAAATTTTTCAAATTTTCCCCAGTAAAGTTTTCATAGCACGAAACATGTTGTCATTGTGCATACAGAATGGATATGTCAATTACTACTAACTTATACTCCAAATTTCCTTAGTCCTAGTAGGATACAACTATAGAAAGTGTTTCTCAAGAAAATAACACAAAATAACATTGTACTAGAATATTCAATAATAAAGATAATGAAATTGCATAAAATAAATATTGCTAATTAATAAGTTATAATGAAAATTTACATAATCAAAAAGTTTTAAGTCATGCTAAAATAAGTACGACTAATAAGTACTATTAATTACATGGCTAAACACTAAAGAAAAAAATAAAACTAAGTTGAACATTTTCACTGTCTAAGCCAATGAAAACTAAAAAATTAGACATCCAGCACTATTATCATTCCTACTGTACGTTGAATTGAATTTCTTTTTCTTAGTATTAGTATTAGTTTAGTTTGGTTGAACTTTATTTGAGTTACTAACAATTATGAGCAATAAAACTTATTAGACCATTCAAAAAATCTAAGTCCAAGACTCAAATAATACGCTAAGAGATATTACGAAATTTTTTAAATATTATAAATTACGCTACAATAAATCTTTTTATGTATAAAATATAATGTCGAGTTGATTTGATTTAAGTTTGACATTGTTTAGTTAAAATCAAACCAAACTAGTTATGATTTAATTTTTTTTAATATCAGATCAAATCAAATCAATCCATAATCATTTTTTCCCGAATGTCCTTACATGCAATTGAATGATATATGGAAAATTATGGTTGACGCCCTATCTAATACGGGAATTGCATTTTCAACTATTGAATATCGAATATTTCACTTATTTATTAAAAATATTTTATAAGGGAACACAATTTTCCCTCTTATATTTTTGAAAGTAGCTAGACAAAAATAAAAGATACAACAAAATACAAGCATTCCATAGATTGTAACACTAACATTCTTTCAAGAGAAAATTTTCTTAAACTAATTAAAATTTCAATTTAAAACTTATCTAGGATAAGTAACTTTTTTCATTATTCACCTCACTGCAGCATAAAAATAAGTTGAAAGTCTTCACATAAAAAGTTAATTGGTTAAAGATTGTATTCGGTAATAAAGATTAAAGTAGTAATAAAGATTAAAGAGACTACTTTAATGATCATTTCTTAAATGAAAAAGGGACCAAAAAAATGCCCCTTACCTATTATATTTGGCTTATATATACCATTAGTTAATATATCAGTTCATAGAAGTCTCATTATATTATGTCTCAAATATACTCTTAAACAATTAAAAAATAAGTTCTATCAAACATGCCCCTTGCATGTTAAATAGGAAATTTATTTACGGTCCTGCTAAATCTAACAATCAGCGCTTGTTAAATATTTGATGAAGACCAAAAATACTTACTTTAACGAATTTTAAAACTAAACTGTTTAAAAATTATATTTAAGGAACCATTTTGAATCTACTGTCAAAGAAAGATCCTTATAAAGTTTGCCTTTGATTATAAGGTACTATTACCCCAAAACCAACAAAGAGAAATTAAATTGTTGTTGGAAATTTGTCTTTGGCGGGGAGGTGTGTCCACCCATATTTAATGAATTAAACACTAGGGCTTTGTCTCTTCGCACATGCATGATCTACGAAGTGAGTAGATGACCGTAGGGCCAAGAATCGTCAAATTTCGTTGAGAAATGAAAGAGATATTGGTCCACGAAGTAAGGTGTTTGAGGTATGGAAATATGGTGTGGGACAAATCTACCACATCGGTGGGAATAGGAAGAATTGCTCTCTATATAAGTCTCTAATGTGGTAAAGGGTTTGGGACCCCAAGGGGTATCCCATGTGTTTAAAGGAGGGAGGACCTAGATGTGTTTGGGTTCAAGGCTAAGCCCACGGGCGCCGCCGCCGCGCGCCCGTCCGGTCGGGTCGTGGGCTGTGGGGATTTTCTGATATTATCTTTTTGGACCCCATATTGCTTAATATTTACAGTTTGGTCCCTAAAGTTTTTGAAAAGTTGATTTTGGGGTGACGTACCGTTGGACTGTTTTTTGGGGCATTAATCAGCCATTACTTAGCTGATTGACTCCTCCATAAACACCCTCCTTCAATGGCCATGAACAGGCTCACTTATAGACTTTAACATTCCACACTAATGGCCTTAAACCAGTCATTAACAGCCCTCCTAATGGCTATTTACAGCAGTGTTTTGGGCAGTTGAACAGCCCTCTCATGATGCTATATATTGAGTTGTTTTTGGCTCAATTCGTGACTAAATAACAGACAGAAACAGTGAGAGATATACACGAAAAATAGCAGCACATTTCAGTGACGAAACAGTGCACAAAACAGTGAGAAAAACACACGAAAATACCACAAAAATAGTGTGATATACACGAGATATACACAACAGAGACACACTATAAACACAGAGACAAAACAGAAGAGAAGATAGAAACTCTTCCTTCCTTTTCCATATCTTCAGCAAGTCGATTCATATTTGTTTTATTCGGTAGGCTCAACCTATTGGCTTTGTAGCGTTGAGATTAAAGTGTTGTTTTATCTTAGGAGACTATTGCCCGCTAACGTAAAAGCATATATACGGGGCAATCTTGTCTTAAGGACAGAGGGCAATTCCTCGACTCAACACACAACGTTGTAACCATCCAGATTTAGTTGTTTCTTGATTTCAGGATATCAAGATTCAAGATACAACAAGCTTGCGACAGTTCTCAACATTGGCCTTGTAAAGTTATCAAGATTCAAGACACAACAAGCTTGCGGCAGTTTTGAAGATTGACTATTTATTTATC
Organism: Anisodus acutangulus; assembly: GCA_029783415.1. Taxonomy (NCBI): domain Eukaryota; kingdom Viridiplantae; phylum Streptophyta; class Magnoliopsida; order Solanales; family Solanaceae; genus Anisodus; species Anisodus acutangulus. The sequence goes on along the minus strand of CM056505.1, from coordinate 30,945,764 downwards.
CTTTCGAACACTTGTAATAGTTATTTACTTCTCGTACTGCTTTATAAAGTACAACAGAGTACCAACAATTGTATTATCTTAACATACAATTCACTATATGTAAACTCCCTAATCTAATCTGGAAAATGTATTATCTTAATAAAGGTAGGTTGGTGAAGATGTGTGTTTTTTTATGCATGAAATTATGACCTTATAATTAGTTCTGAGCCACTTTTTCTTTTATTAAATTATTATAATATAATATAATATAATATAATATAATATAATATAATATAATATAATATAATATAATATAATATAATATACATGCATGTGCCTAATGTATATCTTGCTAAGTTATGCTTCATTGTCAATTAGTTTGTCAAGATTAAAATAACGTAGTCTTTTTGTTTATTCTTTCAAATAACTACTAGTTACCCGCAAGCCGCAAACCTATAGTACTAAATTTGATCAATTTACTCGAAACAATAATTGTATTTTCACTTTTGAACTATCTACACTTAAATTCGACAAAATTTTAACTCTTACCTTAATAATCATACCGAAACAAATTAAGACATCAAAAGTATTTAAGTTAAGCATGCTTCTAGTCAGAAGCAGATCTATAATTTGAAGCAATTAATACATGTTAACAGTTTAATACAAATATATGATTTAAATCAAAGTTACTAAAATTTTTTAAACTCATAATTTTTATTTTGACTCCGCCTTTGCTTCTAATACATATTTGAGAGAGAATAGCATATAATGTCAATAATTACAAATCCACATATAATCTTGAAAATGTTTGCAAATAACAATGACAATACGAGTCTTAAACAAAGTTATAAACTTAGGGTCTTAGAGAAACTCATTTTCTAAAATGTATTTGACTTTTTTCCGACTTTATCATTTGATATTCGAACCTACAAACCTGACTAATTTGAATGTGTTCACGGCTTGCCTTTGATTCTAAGGTAATATTGAAAATATATGTATGTCCTAGAGACAATCCGTATTAAGATAAATATATTTTATACATATTCGTATTATTATTAATGGAGATTAATATTTTGGCGTCTGCAATTATTGAATTATTAGTTGATTGTTTATAATATTCTATAATATGCATCCCTAGAGGTTACGTTGTTATTAATAATATGAGATATTAATATTATAACGTAACTCTTAAAATAGTCTCGACTAATGATCATCGAGAATGGAATATCGATGATATGTGATAAGTCGACATGTGGTCTGCATCACATCCTTAGAGGATGTAGTATGTCTCACCTGCTACGAGTAATGGCTACTCGTGATGGACATGTGGATACTTTGGAAGTATTGGTATACCCTGTTGATATAATGTTTGTTATACTTGTCTAAAGTATGATCAGCGTGTGGGAGATTGAAGTCCTTAGACTTGAGGTCACAGAGTAATATACTTTGATCATGTCCAAAGATCAAATGCCTTATAGGTTGAGATACAGCTTGCATTGGGTATATTACGATGTGGATTAAAGGTGGTAGTTGAGCCAAGATTAGGATTCATTCCTCGAATGTATATTCGATAGAACACTCAGATTCTCAGTGATATTAGGTTGACTAAGTCGTTGGCCAACACAATAGACATATTTAGAATATGGTCTAGTTGTCAACTAATATAGATGAGATATAATGATCAATCCATTTGGATAGACACTTGGCAAATCCTAAGCTTGATCGAGTGTGTCGTGAATGAAAGGATTTTATCTTACCACATAGAGGTTAAGTTTACTGGATTCATGTAAACGTACTTCACATATTGAGTTCGTCTTGCGGCGCCGTCTAGGAGTTCCGCATAAACCTTAATTTGATTAGTGTCGATATGTGAAGGCATGTAGGGTCACACTATGTCGATTGTCCTTTCGATCTAAGGATGTATTGAGAGAGTATTAAATATTCGATTTAGAATCGAGATATTTAAATGAATGATGATTGTTTTAATTAAGTCAAAATTGAATTTTGGATTTAATTAATAATGTGCTGAAAAATAAAATGAGGCGGTGTAGGGCCAGGTCAGCGCCGAGGGGCCACTGACGTGGTGACCTAATCCGCCTTGAGTTTTGGGTCAGGCCCAAGGTCAAACCCTAATCTGGTTTAATTTTTCACCTATAAATACAGACATACACTTCATTATTCATTACACTTGATTTTCGTATCATTATTCTAAGTCTTAGAGACTCAGAATCAAAATACTATCTCGAACCTCTACCGGATTTCCTAGCTTTCCAAAGGAGGAATACATTGAAGTTTGGAGCTTGCAATCGAAAGGGCATTCGCGTGCACACCCACAGTTGATAAAGATTTCAGATATTGTAAACATGTAAGTACCATTCAAGTCTTACGTTTACGATTTTAAATTACCCTATAGTCAAACAGTTCTACGTTTGTTAAGTTTGAAACAAGTTTTCAATATCCCCTGCGTACAACAACCCAACAAAAACCTACATTGGTATCAAGAGTCAGGGCTATTTTGTATGATTATAAGGTAATTAGTTAATAATAATATGGGTTAGAATTTATTTAAATCTGAATTTTTTGTCATTTAAAGCTTGGAAACCTAATATCTTAAAAGCACATCATCATTGTCTCCCGAACTATTAAACAATGATGTAATCGAGGAAGTCATTCTGATCTAACTCTTATAAGTCAATGTGCGTAACCGATTCATTGCGAACATGGTGCACTGAAGCAAAGAACGAGAAGGGATTAGATGATGGTCCATGAACGTATTGTTTGATAGTGAAGGGTAACGAAAAAAAATCTGCAAATTTGACCCTGAACTAGTTTTACGGTTTCGAAAATGCGAATTTTGTGCTTCTGAGATGGAGGCGCCGCAACTCCACGATGGAGCATCGCGGCGCCACCTAGGGTTTGCCGTGGCACCGAGGCTTCAATTTTAAAAAAAAATTCAGAACAGTAAACAGTAATCAAACACTGTTCCAGTATGAATAGTGGCGGCAGTCACTGTTCCGGTAGGCTCCAATTTAAAAAAATATTTTATTTTATTTTGCAACAGTGAACAGTAACCGAACACTTTTCCGGCGGGCAGTGGCGGTTTCCAAAATTGTAATTTAGCCCTTGGGGCAAATCTGAAAATTTTAGAAGTTTCTGGAATTGCAATTTGGTCCCTGGAAAAGTTTTTAAAATCATCAGATTTTGTCCTTGGACAAATCTGTAAATTTTAGAAAAGCAGATTTGGTCCCTTAGGCCAAATCTGTAATTAATTTCAAATACTGGAAATTACAGACATGTCCCTGAAATCTGAAAATATTTTCTGAAAATTAAAATTGGATTTTCTGAATTTAAAGGGGTTCAAAATTGAAAATTTAAATTCTTGAGGGAATAAACTGTAAATTCTGTAAAATTTGGAACTTACAAAAATATCCTGAAAATCAGTTTTTAAAATCAGAAAATGTATAAGGGACTGTTTGGATTAGACTTAAATTTTAGAGTTTAGACAAGTTAACTCATGATTATTATTAATTATATATTATTGAATAATATACGAACTATATGATAAGTGTTTAAATGCTTTCATTTAATAATTAGCATAGTATCTGCTATACTGTCTGGGTAGACGGCGCCTCAGTATTTGATTAAACCATCTTATATCATGCCTATTGGGTTGACGGTTCCCAACTATATGTGTCATTAGTTTTGCATGATATTAAAATGTCATATTGGATATGGTGTAAAAGAGTTGATCTTGGTTAAAATCCTAATTAAAATATTCCCCAAAATTTTAAATACAAATCTAAATTAAAACTCGTCGTCCATTATAATTGTTAGAGTGAAAAAATCCTTTTCGGCGATACGAGTATTTATGCCAAAGCATTTGCTCTAAGTCTACGAGGACCCAAACTCTTTCATAGATGTGTTTTAAATGTAAAGGTAAACGATAAACTTTTGTGGGTATTTACACCAAAGTGTTTGCTCACAAAGGCCAAATTTACTTAGATACATAAATGCAGTCGTGTAACGGGGTTGACTTGCTTAGACAAATCTTGACACCAAAGTGTCGGACTAATCTAAGGACGCAAGATTAAATATAATATTTGATCAACCAAGAGTTGCAAATAAGTTTTGCAATTGGTTTGAACATTACAAGATGTGTTATTAAAGTTATCAGCCAAAGCAAATGCGGAGATAGCATAGGCTTGGATCTTGACCCATTATGACCTTAATTAATATAGGTTTGTATTCTACCATGGGGTCGTAGAAGTATATTAAAATAGTAGGAGCTAATTAAACAAAAGACCATGCTGATTAGCCTAAACGAATGCGTATAATAGGAAATAAATTTTGAGTTTGATTTTCAGTCTATCTAATTCTTCAGATTATCAAAGATGTCGAGCTTATCATTGAAAATGTTGATTGAAATGAACAAACTTACTGGACCTAACTACTTTGACTGGCTAAGAAATTTGTGAATAGTGTTGAGACAAGATAAATTAGAATACGTGTTGGACACGGTGTTCCCAACAGTCCCTGCGACAAACTCTGCTAATATGCCTCTTTTGATAAGGATGCTTACCAAAAACACCTAGATGATGCCACTTCAAGACAGTGCGTGATGTTGTCTTCTATGTCTATGGAACTTCAGAGACAACATGAGAACATGGGTCCCAATGAGATACTCAAACACTCGAAGAGTCTCTATGACTCACAATCCCAGACTATGGAATATGAGTTACTGATAGAACTTTTTAAGTGTAATCTCAATGAAGGGGGCCAGATCTCGCAACATGTGTTGAAGATGATAGGGCTGATAGAGAGACTTGCTTCAATTGGAACAAAGCTGCAAAAGAATGTCGCTACCACCCTCATCCTGAACTCTCTCCATCTTTCCTTTGAAAACTTCATAGTGAATTACAATATGAATGGAACGAAGGCGAGTCTGTCGGAGCTGCACAACATGATCAAGACCTTTGAGTCTTCCACTTCCAAAGGCAAAGTTGTGCCCATAGTGAGCTCTACTAACCGACCCAAGCTGAAAGGTAAGGAATGACAGAAGAAGAAGGGCAAAGCAGTCGCTGCGCCCTCAGCTATGAAGCCTAAGAGAGGTGTGAAGAAAAAGAAGGTGAATCCAGCTAAGGATGTATGCCTCAACTGCAACAAGAAGGGGCATTGGAAGAAGGACTGCACTGCACCAGGAAGAAGAAAAGCACCAGGTGCTTCTACCTCTGGTGGACAAGGTATGTACGTCATTGAAATAAATATGTCTATAAATAACTCTCATTCCTGGGTATTGGATACCGTTTGTGGCTCACAAATTTGTACCAATGTGCAGGGGCTAAGTGATAGCATGAAGGTTGGACCAAGTGAGGTGGACCTACGCGTTGGAAATGGAGCACGAGCGGATGCTGAGCGCATAGGAACTTATAGATTAAATTTGCCTTCTAGCTATTGTCTAGTGTTAAATGATTGTTACTAAGTACCCTCGTTAGCGAGGAATATCATTTCTATCCCTGTTTTGGACATGGAGGGTTTTTTTCTCATATATTTATAATGACAGTCAAGTACTATTTTTTGATAATGTTATATATGGAACTGCTCCTCTTGTGGATCGATTATATACACTAAACTGTAGTCGAGAAATATTCAATGTACAAAATAAATGAGCTAAGATAAGTAATAGAAACTCTACCTACCTATGGCATTGCAGACTTGGTCATACAACGAATCAAGGATAGCAAGGTTGAGGAAGTTAGACTACCTCGAACCATTTGACTTGGAGTCTTATGGTAACTGCGAATCCACTTTCTTGGAAAGGTGTGCGAGCCAAGGAGGTGTTTGAGTTGGTCCATAATGATGTATGTGGGCCATGTTCGACTCAAGCTAAAGGAGGTTTCCCATACTTCATCACTTTTACTGACGACTTCACAAGGTATGGATATGTGTATCTTATGAGACATAAATCTGAGGCTTTTGAGAAGTTGAAAGAGTACAAGTCGGAAGTAGAGAAGCAACTTGCAACAAGTATCAAGACCTTAGATCGGATCGAGGAGGTGAATACTTGAGCAAGGATTTTCTAGATTACTTAAAGCTACATGGAGTCCAATCAGAGTGGACACCTCCTGGAACACCACAGATGAATGGCGCTGCCGAATGGAGAAATCGAACCTTATTGGATATGGTTCGATCCATGATGAGCTTCTCAGCTCTACCGACATACCTTTGGGGACATGCTATACAAACCTCAATATATGTTCTGAACAAGGTTCCTTCCAAGTCAGTAGAAAAGTCACCCTATGAGATATGGTGTGGCAAGAAGTCAGCTCTTAAACATATGAGACCCTGGGGTGCCCTTTATATGTTAAGAAGATGCTCACTGACAAGTTGGAATCTAAAAGTGAGAAATGTTACTTCGTGTGATATCCAAAGGAAACTAAGGGATACTACTTCTATCTTCCTGGAGAACGTAAGGTCATTGTTTCCAGGAACGTAACTTTTCTTGAAGAAGAATATGTCTACAAGGAACATAGTTGCACAGAGATATAACTTGAAGAAATTTGAGAACCGCAAGATAACATAGATGTTGAATCATTGCCGAATAACCAAGGCAAGAATTCAGTGGGAGTATTTGGCGAATATTGGGTATTTCACGTCCTTCGGCCAGTGGGAGTGTTACGAGGAACAATGCAGAAATACAAGATCCTCCTACACAGCCTTTGGGAGTAGATGCAATGGTTGCACCTCCTCCCATTCAGGAAATACATGAAAATAATATTCCTGAAAGCTCTCAAGTTAATGGATTATCCAACACACAAGAACTCTCTCACAGTCAGAACATACCAAGCACTGAACTGCAAAACAATCAACTCCATAGGTCCACTAGGACTCATCGTCCTCCTAAAAAACTAAATCTACTTGTGGAAACACACAGTGAGATAGATATTTCCGATAACGATGAGCCTACAACCTATAGCGAAGCAATGTTGGACATTGATTCAAAGAGATGGCAAAAATCTAGTAAATTTGAGATGGAATCTATGTACATCAATCAAGTGTGGAACTTGGTTGATTTGCCAGCTGGGGTTAAACCCATAGGATGCAAATGGGTCTTCAAGAAGAAGATTGATGCATTTGTAAATGTACAGACTTATAAAGCAAGTTTGGTAGCTAAAGGTTATAATCAACGGCCTGGGGTCGATTATGATGAAACATTTTTCACATGTTGCTAAGATTAAGTCCATTCGAATTTTGCTTGCAATAGCTGCATATTATGACTATGACATTTGGCAGATGGACGTCAAAACCGATTTCCTTAATGGTAATCTAGTTGAGGAGGTGTATATGAAACAACCTGAGGGTTTTTCGCTTGAGTCCAAACCAAATATTGTATGCAAGCTACAAAAGTCCATTTATGGGCTAAAGCAAGCCTCGGGGAGTTGGAACATTTGCTTTGACAAGGCTATCAAGTCATTTGATTTCGTCAGAAGCAAAGATGATCCATGTGTTTATAGTAAATGCAAGGATGAGAGTATTGCATTCATTATTTTATATGTAGATGACATATTGATAATGGGAGACAATAAGACTCTCTTGTAGTCAGTCAAGGAGTGGTTGTCCAGTACCTTCATAATGAAGGATTTAGGTGAAGCCTACTACATTCTGGAAATTAGGATCTATAGAGATAGACCTAACAGATTGTTGGGGTTGTCACAGTCAGTCTACATAGATAAAGTGCTTAGACATTTTTCTATGGAAAATTCCAAGAAAGACGGCTACCTATGGGACAAGGCATCAAGTTATCTAAGAAGGATAGTCCTTCTAATGCTATAGAACTTGAATGCATGAAGAGGATCTCATATGCTTCGGGTATAGAATCGATCATGTATGCCATGACATGTACTAGGCCAAATGTGGCCTTTGCACTTAGTATGACTTGCAAATTCCAGCAAAATCCTGGGGAAGAACACTAGAAAGCAGTCAATAGTATTCTTAAGTATCTTAGACGAACTAAATATTACTTCTTCATCTATGGTGGGAAAGAAAAGCTAGCTGCTACTGGGTACACTGATGCTAGCTTCCAGACGGATCTTGATGACTTTAAATCTCAGTCTGGGTACACGTTTATTTTCAATGGTGGAGTAGTGAGCTGGAAAAGTTCCAAACAAGTTACAACTGTTGATTCGACAACAGAAGCTGAGTACATTGCTGGATTGAAAGATGGTAAAGAAGTTGTCGTGATTTCTGAGTTCCTGAAGGAACTAAGGGTAGTTTCGAGTGCCAGTTGTCCAATAACTATTTATTGTGACAACACTGGTGCGATTGCACATGCTAAGGAACCAAGATCAACAAACAGAAACAAACATGTACCAAGAAAGTACTACATACTTAGGGAGATAGTGGAGACTGAAGAGATTAGATTATAATATGTTCACACAGACGATAATCTAGCTGACCCATTCACTAAACCATTAAGCTTAGTCAAGCATAATGGTCATTTTGAGAATATGGGTATTAGATAAGTTGGAGATTGGCTCTAGGCCAAGTGGGAGATTGAAAGTATATGTATGTCCTAGAGACAATCCGTATTAGGATAAATGTACTTTATACACGTTCGTATTATTATTAATGGAGATTAATATTTTAGCATCTGCAATTATTGAATTATTAGTTGATTGTTTATAATATTCTATAATATGCATCCCTAGAGGTTACATTGTTATTAATAATGTGAGATATTAATATTATAACGTAACTCTTAAAATAGTCTCGACTAATGATCATCGAGAATGAGATATCGATGATATGTGATAAGTCAACATGTGGTCTGCATCACATCTTTAGAAGATGTAGTATGTCTCACCTGCTACGAGTAATGACTACTCGTGATGGACACATGGATACTTTGGAAGTATTGGTATACCCTGCTGATATATTGTTTGTTATACTTGTCTAAAGTATGATCAGCGTGTGGGAGATAGAAGTCATTAGACTTGAGGTCACAAAGTAATATACTTTGATCATGTCCAAAGCTCAAATGCCTTATAGGTTGAGATACGGCTTGTATTGGGTACATTACTATATGGATTAAAGGTGGTAGTTGAGCCAAGATTAGGATTCATTCCTCGAATGTATATTCGATAGAACACTCAGATTCTCAGTGATATTAGGTTGACTAAGTCGTTGGCCAACGCAATAGACATATTTAGAATATGGTCTAGTTGTCAACTATAGATGAGATATAATGATCAAGCCATTTGGATAAACACTTGGCAAATCCTAAGCTTGATCGAGTGTGTCGTGAATGAAATGATTTTATCTTACCACATAGAGGTTAAGTTTACTGGATTCATGTAAACGTACTTCACATATTGAGTTCGTCTTGCAGCGTCGTCTAGGAGTTCCGCGTAGACCTTAATTTGATTAGTGTCGATATGTGAAGGCATGTAGGGTCACACTATGTCTATTGTCCTTTCGATCTAAGGATGTATTGAGAGAGTATTAAATATTCGATTTAGAATCGAGATATTTAAATGAATGATGATTGTTTTAATTAAGTCAAAATTGAATTTTGGATTTAATTAATAATGTGCTGAAAAATAAAATGAGGCGGTGTAGGGCCAGGTCAGCGCCGAGGGGCCACCGACGTGGTGACCTAATCCGCCTTGAGTTTTGGGTCAAGCCCAAGGTCAAACCCTAATCTGGTTTGACCTAATTTTCACCTATTAATATAGACGTACACTTTATTATTCATTACACTTGATTTTCATATCATTATTCTAAGTCTTAGAGACTCAGAATCAAAACTCTCTCTCGAACCTCTGCCGGATTTCCTAGCTTTCCAAAGGAGGAATACATTAAAGCTTGGAGCTTGCAATTGAAAGGCCATTCGCGTGCGCACCCACAGTTGATAAAGATTTCAGATATTGTAAACATGTAAGTACCATTCAAGTCTTACGTTTACGGTTTTAAATTACCCTATAGTCAAACAGTTCTACATTTGTTGGGTTTGAAACAAGTTTTCAATATCTGTTGCGTACAACAACCCAACAAAAACCTACAAATATTACCCCCAAAACCAACAAATAGAAACTAAAATGGGCCCTCTTAACAGCCAATTCACTATCTGTAAACTCTCTAATCTAATATGGAAATTGTATTATCTTAATAAAGGTTAGGTTTGTGAAGGTGTGATTTTTTTTATTTATGCATGAAATCATAGACCTTTAGGGTATAATTAGTTCTGCACTACTTTTTCTTTTTGTAAATTCTTATAATATAAGAGAATATGCATGCATGTGCCTAATGTATATCTTGTTAAGTTATGCTTCATTGTCAGTTAGTTTGTCAAGATTTAAATAATGTAGTCCTTTTGTCTATTCTTTCTAATAACGACTAATTACGCACAAACTTAGATGCAAATAGTTATTTATAGTCCTAAATTTGATCAATTTACTCGAAATAATAATTGTATTCTGGATCCTTTCATCGAGCACCATTTCTTTTAAATAGAAATGTGTCCTGACTTTATTGGATCAAGTCATAACCTAAGCCCTTTCTCGCTTGCTTGATGTCTAAGCTTTTCGATCTTGTCCTGCTTTGATTCTTGCACTTGCTTGTGCCCCTTCTTTCTTTGGCACTTGTCTGGATCACTATCTATCTTAGTGAAATATCTACACTTAAATTTGACAAAATTACTCTTACCTTAATAACCATACCAAAACAAATTAAGACATCAAAAGTATATAAGTTAAGCATGCTTCTAATCAGAAGCAGAGGTAGGATTTCAAGTAAATTTATAGGTTTGGAACCACAACTCTTTTGCTTAGTGCATTGGGGATACATTATTTATACATATTAACAGATATTTTAATACAAATATATGGTTTAAATTAAAGCTACTAGATTCTTCCGAACCCCAACCCCTAATTTTTGTTGCGACTCCGTCCTTACTTCTAATACATATTTGAGAGAGAATAGCATATAATAGCAATTATAAATCCACACACAATCTTGAAAATGTTTGCAAATAAAAATGATTATACGAGTCTTAAACAAAGTTGCAAATTTAGGGTCTTAAAGAAACTCATTTTTTAAAATGTATGTATTTGACTTTTTTCCAACTTAATCATTTGATATTCGAACCTACAAGCCTTACTAATTTGAATATGCTCACGACTTGAATTTGAGATTTCTAGTTATTTAAAGCCGGCTTCGTAGAATCTTCAAACAGTAAACAGTATTGTAAATGATATCGAAGGGTTGCCTTGGATTGAATATGAATATAAAAGGAACAATTGTTAATGCAGAATTACTTTTTTGCTTATTTCTTGAAATAAATTGTCTAACGTACCTTATGATCCATTTCTTAAAATGAGGGTAGTTAATTAGTCATAAGTATGTATTTTTTAAGCTTTAAATTATTGTAGTACGATTATCCAACTAGTCAACTACGTACAATTCCTGTTTAATCTTTCAATGAATTGGTGGAAGGTCAAAATGACGTACATATTCTCTATAGTTGTATAAATTAAACTCATAATCATAATATTAGGCAAAAAGAAAGTTGCAAAAAAAGTGTGAAATTTAAAGGTCTCCACAAACTAACTGTTAGGGTTTGTCCTGAATTTCCTACCTTATTTTGATTCTATCATAATTGTGTTTTACTTCAAAAAGAATTTCTTAGTGGAAAATGATTTCTTTGTAGAAAAGGACTCTATATATTTATCATTTTCTTGTAGGAGAAGTTTTGGACTTCTATAAATGGAAGACTTTTTATTCTCAGACACAACACAATAACATTCACAATGTAGTCTTTAAATGAATCTTGTTCAGGGAGAGATTTTTTCGTCAATAGCTTTAGATATTTATATATTAGTTTTATCATATGTAAGTCAATTGACCGTACCTATATCATATCATATCATAAGTCTTTTTTATAGTTTTTCTTTCTTGTCTGATTTATCGTCATTTAAAGTTTGCAATTATTTACTTCCTCATGAAGCCCTGATTATTTTGATCCCAACATTAACCTCTTTATAGCTTTCGTCCGTTCTATTTTGAAATGTTTAATACATTACACCACCATATATTCGAATATTTGTGTACATGTTTATCGAATAGCTTGAAAGGAGGTGCTTTTAGCTTTATGCAATTTGTAACAATTAGATTAATAATTTTAGAATTGCTCACTCTTTAACCGGAGAGATAAATTAAATAAATGTTTGTACAAATGATCGAAAAACATGATTTAAAATATCTAGCTGCATAAAAGATAGAACTCATAGTTTTAGAATTTCGTGTCCATGTATGTAAATTACAGATTTTGTTTTTATTCAAGATAAATGTTAATCATGTTAGATCATGCAATATACTTCGTGATATTTGCAAGAATGAAGTGAAAAAGAAATATGAAGAGAAAAGTTGCTATCAAATCCTTAAACTTTACTTAGATTGAAAGCAACAAGCAATTATGTATGTGTTTAACTTTTGGAAAAATCAATTGCTATTAATATTGGGCCATCAAAGTTCAAAAGCAATGCATAATTTAGTTAGCAACTTGTTGAGTTAATAAGACACTTTTACAAACACTGATTGTTGTTGACACGTGCAAATGTTTCATTTTAATGTTGTTTTGACCATCATTTTTATCCTATTTTGGTTTGTTTGCCATAGTAGGACTTTTGGACCGGAGCTAGCGTATGGCTTACATGTTTGTCCAAATCCATTAGCTTTCATACAAATTTTATATTTATTTTAAATTTTTATTTAATATATATAAATTATTAATTTAAAATCTGATAACTTGAAATGATTAGAATTCTAAATTCATAAATTTTAAATCCGACTTTGCCTACATTTTTGGGTGCCAAGTAATTGTCCAAACTCCTTGTGTTTGAACACTGAAAATGAAGTCTTCCTTGATAGGAACCCGGTAAGTTTTAACTGTTGAGAATATAATCAACTATTAAAAGTGTGTTCTATCAAACAGCTTAAGCTTTTAGATCAGATAGTCACACACTTCAATATGGTATCAAAGCCAGGTTAAAGGTCCTGGGATCGAACCTCACCGTCACCCATTCTCAAAAAGAATTTTCACGTGCTTGGACCATGAAAAAAATCAGGCCAGCACGTGAGGGGCGTGTTGAAAATATAATCAAATATTAAAAGTGTGTTCTATCTAACAACACGGTAGCCGCTCTGATACCATGAAAGAAATAATCTCTTGATTATTTTCATTGATTGAAAAACTATTTATACAAGTTACATATTTCCATAATACGAGAATCTTATTCCTATTCTATTCTTAAAACCTTATTCTACTTGGATACTAAATATACATTTATGGTAATACAATTATTATGGTAAGTGTACAATACTAATTACATTACAGCATTACCTAACCAAGGGCGAACCACGACGGTAGATGAACAAGAAATTATCTGACCTGCTGTGAGTGAACCCAATAGTCGAAACATAGTCTGCAAACCTCGTATACTAGGCCCGTGGAGACTACTTAAGCCCATATAAGGACTTCTTCAACAAACAGACATGATGCGGATGTTTAGGATCCCTGAATCCTAAAGGCTGATGCATATAGATTATTTCCTTGAGATCTCCATGGAGGAAAGCATTCTTTACATCTAACTGATGAATAGACCATGCCTTCGAAAGAGCTAAGCTGAGCACATTGCGAATGGTAGCCGACTTGATCACCGGACTAAACGTCTCACCACAATCCACACCAACCTGCTGAGTCTTACCATCACCCACAATCCGCGCCTTATGTCGGGAAAATGACTCATCTGAATTTTTCTTATGAGCAAAAATCCACATAGACCTAATAATATTAATACCAGATGGACGAAGCACCAACTCCCACGTATTATTATCAATAAGAGCATTATATTGTACACTTACCATTATATTTTAAGTCTAGGTCTTACAATTCTCTCCCCCTTTTCATCCTCTTGGTCGTCGACCAACTAGTGCACAAAGCCGAGACCAAAGTTTTTCCGCAACTTGTTCTCGGATTGGTTGATTCCGACGGTACCTCTACTTCCCAAATTTTTCTCCTAAAATCCCTCAATCACATATTGTTCTATCAATATGTCTACATCTCGGAACACATTTCATCATGCCCTTACGGTTTCTAACATCAAGAATAACATCCCTCTTGTTCTTGAAATAGAAAACGTCCAATATGCGACGTGGGCCGAACTGTTCAAAATTCACGCACGATCGCATCAAGTCATCCATCACATAATCCCCGCGGCCCCTGAGGATACGGAGGTGCCAAAATGCGAGGATGATCCTAAGTTGTGCATGACTTTTGATGCTACCGTCCTTCAGTGGATATATTCCACAATTTCTACCGACCTTTTGCAAATAATTATTGAGCCTGACGCTACAGCACAGGTGACTTGGGATAAACTGCGTGATATATTCCAAGATAATCAAAATTCTAGAGCCGTTACCCTTGAGCAGGATTTCTCCCACGTCAATATAGAAGATTTCCCTAATGTTTCGGCGTATTACAAACGATTAAAGTAATTAGCTGGCCAACTTCACAACGTTGGCGCGCCAGTTTCAAACGATCGTTTGGTCCTCCAAATGGTTTCCGGCCTCTCCGAGGCCTATAGTGGTGTGGGGACGCTTCTTCGGCAAAGCAATCCGCTTCTGCAATTTTATCAGGCTCGTTCTATGCATACACTCGAAGAAGCATGCATGGCAAAATGAGCGGCTACTGGTGCTAGTCCCCTAGTCATGATGACCGAGTCTACGGTATATCCTACCGGTTCCAACAACTCGAGCCAAAACCGCAACAACGATGGAGGCAAAAAGGGTGAAAATAAGAAAAATAATGGCAAGAACCGCAGCGGCAGCCGACAGAATGGTGGTGGCAGTAGGGGTCCTTGCGGTGGTCAGCAGCAGTAGCAGTTTTAGGCCCCATAGTGGGGCCCTATGCAGTAGCAGTGGGCCCCTATGCGAGCTGGGCCCAACCGCTTCCAATCGCGGCAGCTTAGGCTCAGCCGCCGCCAATCGCGATGGGTCGCCAAAGAATCAAGCCCAATTCAATCGGTCCACGACAACAAGAACTGGGTCGAGGTAGCAAGCAGGGGTGCTTGGGCTTCGGCCCCCGCAGCCCATCACACAGCGGTACCCACGTCTACAGACATTGAAGCCGCAATGCACACGATTGGTTTAAATCCTCCGGACCCAAATTACTATATGGACACCGGTGCCGCTACCCACATGACATCCGATTCAGGTACACTCTCGTCTTATTCCAATTTGAGCAACCCTCGCGACATAATTATTGGTAATGATAATTCTATTACAATTCGTGATTATAGTCATAAAACTTTATCTCCCCCTCATCTACCTCTTATCTTGAAAAATACCCTACACGCCCCCAAATTGATTAAAAACTTTGTCTTTGTCCGTAAATTCATTACTAACAATTCTATTTCTATTGAATTTGATCCATTTTGTTTCTCTGTGAGGGATTTCAAGACGGGGAGTCCTCTCATGAGGTGTGATAGTAGGGGAGATCTTTATCCTATCACCCCCAGTTCCGGTCCATCGAGTCAAGCTCTGCCATCCGCCTTTGTAGTCATTTCTCCTTCCTTATGGCATGCTCGTCTTGGTCATCCGGATCATCTATTTTATCATCATTAGCTAAAAATAGTTTTATTTCATGTAAGGGTACGAGTAGTACTCCAAATTGTCAGTCTTGTTCTTTAGGAAAAAATGTTAAGTTGCCATTTGTAGACTCCAATTCTCATACGTTAATGCCATTTGATATTATTCATAGCGACTTATGGACGTCTCCGGTTCTTAGTTCTGTGGGTCATCGGTATTATGTTCTTTTTTTGGATGATTATTCTATGTTTTTATGGACGTTTCCGATAGCGATAAAATCTCAAGTTTTTTTCGTCTTCTTAAAATTTAGAGCATTCATTATAACCCAATTCGAACGAGAAATAAAAAATATTCAGTGTGATAATGACAAAGAATATGACAATGGGGTATTTCGGGAATTCTATACTAATAATGGGATCAATTTTCATTTTTCTTGTCCTCATACGTCTTCACAAAATGGAAAAGCCGAACGCAAAATTCGTTCCATAAATAACATTGTCCGAACTTTATTAATCCATGCTTCCGTACCCCCATTTTTTGGCATCATGCTCTACAAATGGCTACCTATCTCCTTAACATAGTTCATTCCAAAGGTTTGACATATTCTTCCCCCCTTCAAATTTTATATAATAAAATTCCTTCATATTCACATCTTCGGGTGTTTGGGTGTTTGTGTTATCCGTTATTCCCATCCACCATAATTAACAAACTTCAGGCCTGGTCTACTCCGTGTGTGTTTTTGGATTTTCCGTCTAATCATCGTAGTTACAAATGCTTTGATTTATCCTCCAATAAAATCATTATTAATCGCCATGTAATTTTTTTTATGAAATCCAATTTCCATTTGCTAAAGTTAATACTCTCGTGCCTAGTTCGTATAATTTTTGGATGAGAGTATATCCCCGTATATTACTCACCATTTTTCAGATGTATCCCACACTCAAAATTCTCCAGCGGGTCCACTGCCCGCTGGTACTCCCTATACTATGTCGTCTTCAAATCTGGGTCCAGCAATTGGGCCATTCGTTCTACCCAGTTCTGGCCCAGTTCCACGTACTATTTCTGGGTCCAGTATTGGCCAAGTTCTCGGTTTCACTTCCCGATCTGGGCCAGCAGGCCCACTGCCTGTTGGCCAGTCCGTCCCGAATCCCGAAAATTCCCAAAATCCACCCGCCCCTGCCCCGAGTCATGGACCAGTCACCCTTAGTCAACGGGGGATTTTTACACCAAAAAGATATTTTAATTTACATTCGAATGTTCTTAAATCACCCTTACCCCGAAATCATGTGTTTGCATTAAATGACCCGAATTGGAAAATTGCTATGACCGATGAATATAATGCTCTTATTGATAATAAGACGTGGGAGTTGGTGCCCCGTCCATCTGGTATTAATATTATTAGGTCTATGTGGATTTTTGCTCATAAGGAAAATTCAGATGGGTCATTTGCTCGACATAAGGCGCGACTTGTGGACGATGGTAAGACTCAGCAGGCTGGTGTGGATTGTGGTGAGACGTTTAGTCCGGTGGTCAAGCCGACTACCATTATCACTGTGCTCAACTTAACTCTTTCGAAGGCATGGCATATTCATCAGTTAGATGTAAAGAATGCTTTCCTCCATGGGGATCTCAAGGAAACAATTTATATGCATCAACCTTTGGGATTCAGGGATCCAAAACATCCGCATCATGTTTGTTTGTTGAAGAAGTCCTTATATGGGCTTAAGCAGTCTCCACGGGCATGGTATACGAGGTTTGCAGACTATGTTTCGACTATTGGGTTCACTCACAGCAGGTCGGATAATTCCTTGTTCATCTACCGTCGTGGTTCGTCCTTAGCCTACATTATGTTATATGTGGATGATATTATTTTGACTGCCTCTTCCGATGCCTTACGCCAGTCTATAATGACCATGCTCAGTTTTGAGTTTGCTATGAAATACTTGGAGCCCTTGAGTTACTTTTTGGGGATTGCTGTCACTCGTCATTCCGATGGGTTGTTCTTATCTCAATGGAAGTATGCATCTGAGATCATCGAGAGGGCTGGGATGTTATCCTGTAAGTCCAATTCCACTCCAGTTGATACTAAGCCCAAGCTTAGTGTCGTGGCCGGTGTACCCTACGAGGATCTGACCCGCTATCGCAGTCTTGCAGGGGCCCTTCAGTATCTTACCTTTACGAGATCAGATATTACATATGATGTCCAGCAAGTGTGTTTGTTCATGCATGATCCCAGAATTGAGCACATGAATGCACTCAAATGCATCATTCAGTATATGTCACGACCCAACCCGACGGGCCGCGACTAACCGCCCTAATGACGTCATTATACTAACTTGTCATACATAATCCAACTAACACTTAATGAGTCTGAAATCCGGCAGCATAACTCCGCAATAGCAACATATGTCAGGGTAGGCAAGCCGACGAGGCTGCCTTTACCCAAGATTGTACATGTCTCCTGAGGAGTCACAACTAGCCAATATAACATAACAAGCAAGCCGACAAGGCTGCCACCAGATGGTAACGTATATACATGGGAACACCCCAGCACAGAATACAATAACATGACCGACCAAAACAGAGTCATAACCCTTACATACGTACAACCCACCACTGTCTACAGACCTCTATAAGAAGAATAACGACATATGACGGGACAGGGCCCCGTCATGCCCCTAAATACGAACCTAAGTCTAAAAGAGATTCGGTACCAAAATGACAAAGCCCTGGATCAAAGGAGCTTTCCAACCTGCTGAGTAGGAACCTAGGCCTGAGGTTCACCAAACTGAAAATATGTACCTGCGGGCATGAAACGCAGCCCCCCGAGGAAAGGGGGTCGATGCAAATAATGTCTTGAGTATGTAAAACATGAAGTCAGAAAAGAGACCATAATTAGCCAATGAAGCAGAAGATCAAGATAAAAATAAGGATTCAAATCCAACTGTGCCATAAACCATAAAAGTCAGTTGTGCCTTATAAAAATGAGAGTCAAGCCAAGAAAACAAGAAGGGATGTCCATAAAGATATATATACCAGAACGTAACCCGCCCACTAATGCGGGACTCGGTGGAATCATATCATAACCCGGCCCATGCTGGGACTCGGTAAAATCATCTCTCATCTATGGATCCATCCTACGTAACCCGACCCTCTAGTGAGGGTCTCGGTGAACAATGCAAGGTTGTGCACGAGTCGTAACCCGACTCGGGACTCGGTGAGGTGAAGTAGTAACACTTAGCATGAGTAGATATCGTGAGTAACCATATGCAAGTAAAAATTATCATCTGACTCTCAATAAAATCATTGTAATAATGTCATAAGAAACTCTTTGCTGAAAAATCATAGGCACTTTTCATAACAATCCTCATTAAGAATTAAACTGTATAAGAATTAAGTACGTCCGCTGTACTTTCATTAAATCATGCCAAAAAGAAAGAAGTAAGAGTTTCACATACCTCTTAGACGAACTAATCAACTCTATATTAGAGTACGTCTCGATTTAGAACTTCAACCTATAATAATGGTAATACGTTCGTCAATTCTATGATCGCTAGCATACTTTATATCGAATAACGACTTCTTATTTTATAAAAATTCGGGCAGCACTTCCCCTGTTTATACATGTTTCCACAACTTCCAAACGAGGCTAATAACATCAATAAACAAGCACCAATTAAGGGCACAACCAAGACAACAATAAAGGGAATTACACACCCACTTCTCATGTAAATTTAGCCTCTTAATCCACCTTAAAACAGCCCACAAAACAGCCCATGTTCCAACAACAACGAGGGTAGAATGTGAAGCATTTCTATGCCTTTCCACACCCTTATTCCTTTAGGACTTACCTTAGAAATTACCACACTTAAACATGCATAATGGTGACTAAATTTTCAGAATTATAACACCACAAAACAGCCCCTAAAACAGTCCATATACATCACAACATGTCCAACAATTTCATGCAAGTTCTTGGCCACAACATGTCATAATTCCATAACTCTTATCTTAATTCCTATAATCCAATTTCGGATTTTAATACTTCCATATAACTAATTCCAACTAAATCTCCATGTTTCCTTTCAATTTCATCATGCAATTAGTGATAATAATACAACAATAACCAACGAATCCAACAACACCAAAATCTGTCCCAAATTGGCAACTAGCCCAAAATGGTCACATGCAATGCTTAAATTCCAATTCTTCCTTAACACAAATTCATTACCTTAATTCTAACAACATGCATTCCAATTATATCATAGAAAGAAGAATTTTTATACCTCAAATTCGTCAAAACAGTCCGCAATTTTCTGCCACTTGTTTTCCTGAAATCCCCACTGCTTTGTAATTTTTCTCCTCCTTTTTGCCCACTTCTTCAACTCCAATTTACATGCAAGTGTTCTACAATGTTAAGCCATCATCCCTACACGTTCTTCTTCCAAAATTTCATCCCAAAATTTCGAAAATTCCGCAGATTTGGCCCAAGCAGGGTCGCTTTGCCACTTTGTTTTAATGCTTTTGGTGTTGTTTTGCTTCTAATTTTTGGTGAAAAATGTAGTCTAGGAAGAGAAGATAACAACCTTAATTTTGGTTATGGGTGGAGGGTGATTTTCGGATTTGTTTGGAGGAGAGAATGAGAGGAGAGTTTGGTTTTTGTTTAAGTGTAGGAAGAAGATGAAGAGGTAATGTAGGTTTATAAAAAAAAATCTGATTTTTTCCTTTTTACACTTTGCCCCCCCCCCCCCAAGTTCTTCAATTAATAAATCTCAAACCCACTTCTTTTAATTCCCGAGAATTTCATAAGCCTCGTATCCTCAATGTCATAATTTTATAATACAATATTATTCCATAACGGGAATATACAATTATTGCTATAAGTATCCAACGTCACCCTTATTGTGACCAACATCTTTCCTAATCACATCCTCTTGTATACTAATTTCCGGATTAGCATATATAATTATACTCTATATCCAAGATTCGAATCTTACCTCCTTAATTACGTCCTCTAATTATAGTCTTAAAATTACGAGGTGTAACATTCTTCCCCCCTTAGAAACATTCGTCCTCGAATGTTCATACTATTGGGCACATCTTATACAAATTGATTCAAGGATTCACAAGCACACAGAAATTTGCATATTAGGTCATCTTAGACTCTATGATACACGTTTCTACCAACAAATATCCGACTTACAAACAACTCAACTCTTGCCATTATCTAACAAAATGACTCAAATAAACAAGGAAACAACCTACGTCCTAGCTTATTCGTAATTTTCTAAAAGTGAAGTATACTAAAACTAAGGCTAAGTAGAGTCATTATTCCCATGATACCACATTATGTACATATATACAAGAACTTTAAGCATAATTTATACCTTAATGTCAAACTTGAGAACATATATCATCTTCACAACCAATGACTAATCCCCATTTTATATATTCAGATTCCTGGTCCTATTTTAACCAGTAGTTAAGTACTTAAATGAATGTTTTAACTCAAATTCAGCAGTTTCAACTAAGCACATAAGGATCAGGGAAGACATAACTTCAAAATGGTGTAATAGCAGAGACTAATATATGTATATATATATATATATATATATATTTTCCGAGTTCCCAAAAGCCTAATATCCTCTACCTGGATCAAGATGCAAGCGTTCTATATAATAAAATCCAAATATACATAATAGAGGCGTTGTTTGATCATGCAGGGTACTAAGGAAAAACACACAAGCTACCCTAATGATGATATACATATGAACATGCCCAAGACACCAACATGACATAGACACTAGTTACCTAGTCTGAACCATAAACAAGGGATCACAAGGCAGGTGTAAATAAGTGACATATGCATACAGACTACCTTAGACCGTCTCAACCACACATATATATTTAGGAACACAAGAGATGCTAAATGAATAACCAATCCATCATTACCATGCCTATGATCATGTACTAAGGCTAAACAAGTCTTAAAGTTTATATTAGACCTACATCAAGCCTAAATCAGAACAAGTGAACACATAATTGGCATATAATGAGCTAAGTTTTCCTGTCCAGATATTAATCACTATCTCTCTAATAATTCAAATAGCAAGTGTTATCCATATCGTGTTATTTGAGCCTAACATATACTTAATACCCATATTAAGAATAATTTTAAACAATGAGCATAAATTGGAAGCTTAAGTTAATCAAATCAGGTTACTCAATGTCTCATTTTTAACAATGATTAGCAAGACTTTATCTATTACAAGTCGACACCGTATTGAACTTACTAATCCAAAACTTACAGATATATCCAAATCATATTAACATTAATTAGGCATGCATAGTCATATCTTCTAACATACCCCTAAATCAGTAAAGCAGGCTCTAATTTAGGTAATATTCATAATTCACAATCATCACATAGGCTACCCTTTATCAATTCCCATCATAAATAACATCATATAACCTCAACCATATCAACCCACTTAACTCATTCTCTTCTAGTTTTAAATTATCATATCAGACGATATAAGACAAGTTTTGTTAAATAGGACAACTAATCTTGTTCTTAACTAGTGGCGCTTGTTTTAGGTAGATAATATGACCAAACGACTTACAGATAGCCAAACGAGTTTCCAAAATAATATATTGGTCATCACATTAATTTAAATAACCCATACATGCTAAACCTAACTTCAATCCAACCTGCCAATCCATTAAATCAAATCTAGGCGTTCCATATATCATTAATATCTTTAAATTAGCAATATTAAGCATTAAATTAACTAGGTAGCCCATACACGACTAGACAAATCTAAAATTAACATATTTCGTTCTATTTCAATTGTACAGATTATTCTAAATCAGCATGGAACATTTACACTCTTTTGTTGATATCTACTACTACTTTCAATTTGGTAACAATGCCCCTTCTTCTTCCTATATAAAGCTGATGGTGACCAGTACAATCCCAAACTCTTAAAGGGACAGAACAAGAATCTCTATGCTTACTGTTTCTAAGTTTGGTATCACCTAAAGCTACAATCTTGTAGGTACCATCAAGAAGTGGATTGGGAAACATAAAATTCAAGGTACCCCCCCCCCCCTTTTTTTGAATTTCACATCTTGGGAAATGGACAATGTCAATCAAAACTTAAAGAAATCTATAACTATACCAAACTAGATATTCAATCCCGAGTGGTAACAGGTAAACCAATTATCCGGACATGAGTAGGCATAAACAAGTATATATAGACAGACCAAACATATGTGGATTCCCTATCCATGCCATGCTAACCTCATCACTACTCACTTAATAACTTAACCAAATCTGCAGAAGCAAGGGAATGCACATAGTTGAGGAACTACTCAGATATTCATTTCATTTTTTTTAACATGTGATTTAGATACCTATCAAAACTCAAATGATCTTATATTATCTACCAAATTTACATAAAATGAGAAGGGGTAGACATCTTTGCAGATGTGCACATGGAAATAGGTGGACTTACCAGTTTGATTTAATCAACACATCGATACAAAACATGGGCATACACAATCAAACCAAACTGGATGCAGAGTTATGCACATGAGGAAGAGACAAGGTTATTTTAAATAGTTATGTTCAGATGAGTATTAGACCACCTAAGACTATTGGGACATGCCAAGGATAGATATGACCCTTTAACAAGCAAAACATACACCAAATAGGCTCCTAAACTATCCTTCAGATCACAACAACACTTAAACAAGACACACATCCATTTCAAAGTCATTAGGTGATCCTATCATAATTATAACAACATTCTTATGCTAAATCTTAGTTCCCTTATTATAGGCAGATAAATAAATAAATAAAAACATTAAGCCCTTCAATCATTTCCATACCAAATGTGACCTTTACAACCAACATAGTCATTATGTAAGCATAACTTTTAACTTCAACAATTGGTGTTTAATTAACATAACATGTGTATTGAGTCATGGATTAATCGAACACAGTGTCTAAGAGGTTTAATATACTTCTCAAGCCACTATAGCAACATACCAAAATAATTTGTTCAGTTAACCAGGGGAACAAACCTCATGTTCATGTATTAAGCATACTAAATTAGTACATGTGCTAATGATGGTTTGACCTAACATACTATGGACACCACAGGACTTAAACAATCCAAGAGGGGTTACAATGGACTAAAACTAGTATACCAATTACTTCAAAGTCATTTAAACAGATCATACAAGGTCAAATAACCCTTAAACTTAACAAGACAACCACTTAACACACAAATAATCGTCACACAATACTCTAACAGTGTTTTCATCAACTGAACATGCTAGACATTAATATAGTAGTCATAAATAGCCATAATATTCACATATATTACATAATGCTTGGCATAATATATTCACGGTTTAATAGTTAACTAAATAAGTAAACCATTTATTGCAGCAACAAGTCATTCCTGGAATTATGTAAATACTCAATTTTCCACTCCCTTAAGCAACTACTGACAACATGTTTAGCATACGAATCTATTCCATATTTAAGAATTAAAACGCAGGCTTGGGTTATTAGAACATTTTGCATTCTACATTATGATACGCAAAGACAATTACGGGGGAAATTTTAATCAAACATAAAAGATATCTAGGCAAGTCTAATTAACTGTTTAGAGGTAGTCCCACTGAGCAAAATTGGCAAAGATAGGTCCTAATACAAGTGATTTATACTCAACCCACATACTGCAGGGGACATTAATGCACTCACCCTGTTCGAAAGAAGTATGACCAAGACAGAATACATTTATACATAACATGGATAGCATAACTCATAAGAAAAGCTGGAACACATCAACTTAAACAGGGTAATATTACAACATGTAGAGGACCATCTACTCCTAAACCCCATCCACAAGTAGGACAACCCGTTAACGACTATCAACTACTTGCTGAACTAATTTCAAGGACTTATCCAGACAACTTGCTCCAGAGACAACAAACCTTATATGTACAACAGTAGCAATTCCAATTTTTGGCATATCTCATATCCCTTTTCCTATAAACATAAGCATACCAAGGAGTCATCACAACTAATAGACTTCACATATACCATGTACTTTAACCCAGATCAAACATAAAATATTTTACTCAAGAAGGCCTTGTATATCTAAGGTCTCAACGATTATCTAATATTCTAAGAGTCTCAAATATTCCATGTCCCAAGCTTACATTATTTCTTCCCATATACGAGTAAGAAAGTTTCTCATAACCTCGAATTCGTATTTCCCTTCTGGCGGCTGTCGCTTTCTTCGGAGGCATAGCTATAATACATTAATACGTCAGAGAGGGAATAACCTAATAACATAGCTCTATCGCACGATCTTAGAGTAAGAAGAATAGAAACCAATCCTAAATGTCCTAAATTCTCCTCGCAGTATAAGTATGGTGCACAACATACCCATATGCAAGACTCTACTAGACACGGTCTGTAGACATTCCGAGGACTAACTGCTCTGATACCACTTTTGTCACGACCCAACCCGACGGGCCGCGACTAACCGCCCTAATGACGTCATTAT
This sequence comes from Anisodus acutangulus, assembly GCA_029783415.1. Classification (NCBI taxonomy): domain Eukaryota; kingdom Viridiplantae; phylum Streptophyta; class Magnoliopsida; order Solanales; family Solanaceae; genus Anisodus; species Anisodus acutangulus. The sequence goes on along the minus strand of CM056505.1, from coordinate 30,920,556 downwards.
ACTAACTTGTCATACATAATCCAACTAACACTTAATGAGTCTGAAATCCGGCAGCATAACTCCGCAATAGCAACATATGTCAGGGTAGGCAAGCCGACGAGGCTGCCTTTACCCAAGATTGTACATGTCTCCTGAGGAGTCACAACTAGCCAATATAACATAACAAGCAAGCCGACAAGGCTGCCACCAGATGGTAACGTATATACATGGGAACACCCCAGCACAGAATACAATAACATGACCGACCAAAACAGAGTCATAACCCTTACATACGTACAACCCACCACCGTCTACAGCACTCTATAAGAAGAATAACGACATATGACGGGACAGGGCCCCACATGCCCCTAAATACGAACCTAAGTCTAAAAGAGATTCGGTACCAAAATGACAAAGCCCTGGATCAAAGGAGCTTTCCAACTCACGAGTAGGAACCTAGGCCTGAGGTTCACCAAACTGAAAATATGTACTGCGGGCATGAAACGCACTTCGAGGAAAGGGGGTCGATGACGAAATAATGTCTTGAGTATGTAAAACATGAAGTCAGTAAAAGAGACCATAATTAGCCAATGTAAATGTAAGATCAAGATAAAAATAAGGATTCAAATCCAACTGTGCCATAAACCATAAAAGTCGGTTGTGCCTTATAAAAATGAGAGTCAAGTCAAGAAAACATGAAGGCATGTCCATAAACATATATATACCAGAACGTAACCCGCCCCCTAATGCGGGACTCGGAGGAATCATATCATAACCCGGCCCATGCTGGGACTCAGTAAAATGATCTCTCATCTATGGATCCATCCTACGTAACCCGACCCTCTAGTGAGGGTCTCAGTGAACAATGCAAGGCTGTGCACGAGTCGTAACCTGCCCGGACTCGGTGAGGTGAAGTAGTAACACTTAGCCGGAGTAGATATCGTGAGTAACCATATGCAAGTAAAAATTATCATCTGACTCTCAATAAAATCATTGTAATAATGTCATAATAAACTCTTTGCTGAAAAATCATAGGCACTTTTCATAACAATCCTCATTAGGAATTAAATCAGATAAGAATTAAGTACGTCCACTGCATTTTCATTAAATCATGCCAAAAAGAAAGAAGTAAGAGTTTCACATACCTCTTAGACGAACTAATCAACTCTATATTAGAGTACGCCTCGATTTAGAACTTCAACCTATAATAATGGTAATACGCTCGTCAATTCTATGATCGCTAGCATACTTTATATCGAATAACGACTTCTTATTTTATAAAAATTGGCAAAGACTTCCCTGTTTATACATGTTTCCACAACTTCCAAACGAGGCTAATAACATCAATAAACAAGCACCAATTAAGGGCACAACCAAGACAACAATAAAGGGAATTACACACCCACTTCTCATGTAAATTTAGCCTCTTAATCCACCTTAAAACAGCCCACAAAACAGCTCATGTTCCAACAACAACGAGGGTAGAATGTGAAGCATTTCTATGCCTTTCCACACCCTTATTCCTTTAGGACTTACCTTAGAAATTACCACACTTAAACATGCATAATGGTGACTAAATTTTCAGAATTATAACACCACAAAACAGCCCCTAAAACAGTCCGTATACATCACAACATGTCCAACAATTTCATGCAAGTTCTTGGCCACAACATGTCATAATTCCATAACTCTTATCTTAATTCCTATAATCCAATTTCGGATTTTAATACTTCCATATAACTAATTCCAACTAAATCTCCATGTTTCCTTTCAATTTCATCATGCAATTAGTGATAATAATACAACAATAACCAACGAATCCAACAACACCAAAATCTGTCCCAAATTGGCAACTAGCCCAAAATGGTCACATGCAATGCTTAAATTCCAATTCTTCCTTAACACAAATTCATTACCTTAATTCTAACAACATGCATTCCAATTATATCATAGAAAGAAGAATTTTTATACCTCAAATTCGTCAAAACAGTCCGCAATTTTCTGCCACTGCTTTTTCCTGAAATCCCCACTGCTTTGTAATTTTTCTCCTCCTTTTGCCCACTTCTTCAACTCCAATTTACATGCAAGTGTTCTACAATGTTAAGCCATCATCCCTACACGTTCTTCTTCCAAAATTTCATCCCAAAATTTCGAAAATTCCCTACAGATTTCGCCCAAGCAAAGGGTCGCTTTGCCACTGCTTTTACGCTTTTGGTGTTGTTTTGCTTCTAATTTTTGGTGAAAAATGTAGTCTAGGAAGAGAAGATAACAACCTTAATTTTGGTTATGGGTGGAGGGTGATTTTCGGATTTGTTTGGAGGAGAGAATGAGAGGAGAGTTTGGTTTTTGTTTAAGTGTAGGAAGAAGATGAAGAGGTAATGTAGGTTTATAAAAAAAAAATCTGATTTTTTCCTTTTTACACTTTGGCCCCCCCCAAGTTCTTCAATTAATAAATCTCAAACCCACTTCTTTTAATTCCCGAGAATTTCATAAGCCTCGTATCCTCAATGTCATAATTTTATAATACAATATTATTCCATAACGGGAATATACAATTATTGCTATAAGTATCCAACGTCACCCTTATTGTGACCAACATCTTTCCGGAATCACATCCTCTTGTATACTAATTTCCGGATTAGCATATATAAATATACTCTATATCCAAGATTCGAATCTTACCTCCTTAATTACGTCCTCTAATTATAGTCTTAAAATTACGAGGTGTAACAGTATATTCAGGGTACACTTGACTATGGTTTGCATTTATATCCTTCCTCGACGTCCACACTTGTCTCGTATACAGATGTTGATTGGGGTGGCTGTCCAAACACCAGACGGTCTACGTCTGGCTATTGTATGTTTCTTGGCAACAACTTGGTCTCATGGTCTGCGAGCGTCAGTCGACTCTATCCCGCTCAAGTGCCGAGGCTGAATATCGAGAGGTAGCTAATGTGGTCTCGGAATCATGTTGGTTACGTAATTTGCTTTTGGAGCTTCATTGTCCAATTCAGAAGGCAACCTTGGTTTATTGCGATAATATTAGTGTCATCTACCTTTCTGGTAATCCGGTTAAGCACCAACGCACTAAGCATATCGAGATGGACATTCACTTTGTCCGCGAAAAGGTTGCTCGTGGTCAGATACGCATCTGTCATGTCCCGTCAAGATATCAAATTACATACATCTTTACAAAGGGTCTTCGCTCGGTCCTTTTTGAAGATTTTAGGGACAGTCTCAGTGTTCGAAGACCGCCCGCTATGACTGCGGGGGTGTGTTAAATATACACACAATATACATGTGTATATTGTGTATATTAGTCTCTCGGATGGCTCTCGGTTTTCCTCCCCTTTGTACCGTGTAATTGGGTGTATATTTAGTATCCTAGTTTAGGTAATGTTGTAAAATTAGTATTGTACACTTACCATAATAATTGTATTACCATAAATGTATATTTAGTAACCAAGTAGAATAAGGTTTTAGGAATAGAATAGGAATATGATTCTCCTATTATGAAAATATGTAACTTGTATAAATAGTCTTTAATCAATGAAAATAATCAAGGGATTATTTCTTTGCATTAATAAAAAAATTATTAAATAATTGATAAAATCACAAGTTTTCTTTTTTGATAAATTTAAAAGATCAAAACTGTTTAAAAAAAATAATGAACTATTTTATATTTACCTTCAAACATAATGGACAATTTTTGCCATTTTCAACGGATGCACTTAGGGACGTTTGGTTTGAAAGTCGGATATCTCAAGAGTACAATTTTGAAATAGAAACCAGGATTATAACCTCGATAACTTCTCTCACTTTTTATATGGGATAAGTTATGTTGATTATAATTTTGAATTTAATACCAATTTTAGTTAATAACTACAATCAAACACAAGATAAATTTAATCTCTGTAACCCGTCTAATGCCCTCGAACAAAACGGCCCTCTAATCCCATTATGGTGATCATCTAATTTTATCATTCCAAAGCCCCTCTTCTCTCTATTAAATGAAATGAACTATATAAGTCAAGAAAATATTGCAAATAAACAAAAGATATATAGATTGTATTTCCTCAATCTTTATAATCAAATAAAATGGAAATGTTATATACGGTCATATCCTAGCTCTTTAGACTCCTAATTTTCCTCACCAAAATAATTGACAATAATTTCCTTAGGTCACTTACCTAATTTGAAGTTAAATCTAATTAATCTAAATGAAACTAAAATGGTGCAACTTAAAGGTGATTCCGTTCTCGGGATTAAGATGCGATAAATTCACAATTAATTTATATTTGCATCGAAAAGTTTTATTTTGAGGGATAAAGTATTTCTTACCAAGACGATTTTATTTCTATATTTAAACTCAATATTTTGATTAGTAATGGATTGTCCTTACCACTTCATCATAACTTTTGATGAATATAAAAAAGGTTGAATACTTTGACTAAATTTGTCAGTAAATTTAATTTAAACATTTGAATTATGAGTTGTTCCTAATAATATATGCTAAAGTGTATGAAATTCATAATTTGGTGCATACACCCGGGATGGATAAGTATTTTCCAAAATTTCAGTCTTGATTTCCTCCAAGGCTTCAATTCCTTACTTAATGCTGCAATTGAGTCCTTACTCATATCGAAAGTAATAAGCAAATATGGGGAGCCCATAGTATCAATGTCGGGGAATGCTTTTTGGAACCGGGAAGTCATGAGAGAAGGCCGAGAAAGTGGTTAAAACCATCATCGCATCGGTTGGAACCTAAAGGTTCTTCAGGTGGGATTTTGGTTCTTAATAGTACTCCCTCTCATTGCCTTATGAGTTATAACATCTTAAAATTGTACCGATGTCTACTAAAACCTACGGGCGGGTGCTCCGGAGAAATGAAAAGCTTATTTCTTGAATAGATTAATTATGTGCTTAATTAAAATGGATTATAGTTCGAGCGTCTAAATAAAATTTACTAACAAAGAAACTGCTATCCTCTAAAAAAAAAAAAAAGTTGTGATAAAATCACCTATACTTGCACTACTATGATTGTGCAAGTATGCATATACTTCTCACTGTCAATTTTGAATAGACCAAAAACAATTTTCTTGACCAACAAAGTACAAAAACAAGTTAGTAAAAAGTTTGAAAGTAGAGTTACTGTCAAAAATCAAATACTATATGGACTAGAAAACAAGAGGGAATCTAATCCAATATGTGTTTGGTTTTTGGTAAAAGACATTGGAAATTTGAGAGAGAGAGGGGAGCGGACTCATTAACTAACCCTGTTCCTTAAAGGGCCCCACAAACATCTAGCAGAGCGTGACCAAACGCGTGTTTCTCGAGCGTGGGCATTAAAATCCAGCACTTTGTCCCTTGTTTCTATTTCCTTTTTTGGTTGAAAGAAGAGAACATTAAAGATATCCCTTATGTTCAAGATTGGATCAAAATAGTTTTTAAAATATGCATTAAATAATTTTATTTTTAAGTTTATCAAAATTTAATATCTGCTAAATATTTAATAATTTATATTCATTTAATTTGACGAAAATGGTGAATTTTTTTAACCATGAACATCAAGAAATTTCTATCAAATATTCAAATATGAAACATAAAAAACTGCATTAATCAGTAAAAATAGAAAAATAGAAGAAATTACATTTCAAAAAAAATATAACAGATTTTAAAAATAAATTAAAACAAGAAAAGTTATATCTCTAAATATGAGTTCTCGTCATTCTTTTTATAATTTTTGTCAAATCTAATAATAGACTTTTTAGTAAATATTTAGCGGGGACTAAATATATTGACTTTTGATAAACTTAAAAAATAATAGTAAAATTTATTCAATACATATTCAAACCACCATTTCGAATGTACCCTCAAACACCATATTTATCATTTTCTCCCAAAACATAACTACAAGGGAAGTAAAGGACACAGAAAAAAAAAAAGAGAAATAGTTAGTGTGTGTGTGTGTGTGTTTCTTGGGAAACTGCATACAGCTGAGTTGAAACTATTACTCTCCTTCTCAGGGCTTATTGTAAGCATAATCTTGAGCTCTTCACCTTACTTTCTTTAACCTCTTTCAAGGGTACTTCTTTTCTTGGAGTTTGAGTGAGTTTTTCTATTTATTTTTGAAAAATATATATACATAGTAATGACTTGTTTTTGGTTTCCCAAGAAAATTTTGAGTTTCACTAGACTGAGATCTTTCTGGTAATTTATAAAAGACTGTTCATTTACCTGTATAGGTACTATAGATGTTCTTTCTTTAAAGTTTGAATCTTTTTCATGTTTTCATGGGGTTAGTGTTGCTGTAATTGCTTAAACCATTGATTTTCTCATGTGGGTTGGTTTTGTTTTTGATAAAGTTTATGTCTTTGAGGAAATATTGGTTTGGTTTTTACAATGTGGGATGAGTTTTTGGTTTCTTTCTCCTCATTCAAGTGTACTTCTTGGAGCTGTGAGTTTTTTTTTTGTGTGTGTGTGCGTGCAAATATTAGCTGTTGGTTTGTGTTTTTTACAGTAAAACCTGAGTTTATCTTTCTTACCGAGTGTCTTTCGGAAACAACATCTCTATCTCCGTGAGACGGGTTAAGGTCCGCGTACACTCTATCCTCAGACCCCACTTGTGCGGAATACACTGGGTGTGTTGTTGTTGAGTTTACCTTTCTGGTAATCTAAAGATAGTGCATTTATTTTATGTAGAAGTACTGTCAGTGATGTGTTATTGTTATTCTTTTAGTAAAGTTTGAATCTTTTTCATGTTTTCATGAGTTTGGTGTTGCTGTATTTGCTTATAGCATTGATTTTCTCATGTGGGTTGGTTTTATTTTTAATAAAGTTTATGTCTTTGAGTAAATATTGGTTTAGTTTTACAATGTAGGATGAGTTTTTGGATTCAAAGTGATTTCTAGTTCTTCTTTTGGTTTTTGGCCTATTTAGAGAGGAAAATGAAGTGTTTTTAGTTTCTTTAGATCTATATAACCTTACCCAAAAATGGAAGTAATAGAAAGATAAAAATTGAAGCTTAGTTTAAGAAAATTGGATTAAGTACCCAAAGCCCAACTGACTTTCTTCTTATTGAAAAAATGATTTTCTGCTGTGGACTTTGGGTTACAACAACAACAACATATCCAGTGAAATCCCACAACGTGGGGTCTGGGGAGAGTAGAGTGTATGTAGACCTTACCTCTGCCTTGGTAGGTAGAGTGGTTGTTTTCGAGAGCCCCTCGGCTCAAGACAAAGCATAAGCACATGCAAAGCAAGAGAAACAGTCCGATCCGTACAAGAAATTTAAAGCAGTATGAAAATGCTGGTATCAAAAGCGAATAACCAATGCTAGCGCATTCTGTGAAAAGAAGCAGTAACTAACGCATGTAAATAGGATAAACAAAGTACACTAAATAACACATAGCAGCATAAATCAAACGATACTATAAAGCAATACTGCGCCTACTAGTGTGATAGGCTAAGCGGGCCTACAATAATAGCACTACACTACCAGTTTGTAAGCGTAAGTAGGACTATGCTCGACTACCTACTACCCTTCTATCCTAATTCGTATCCTCCATAACCCCCTATCTAAGGTCATGTCCTCAGTAAGTTGCACTTGCGTCATATCCTGTCTAATCACCTCTCCCCAATACTTCTTTGGCTACCTCTACCCCTCCTGAACCCGTCCATAGCCAACCTCTCACACCTCTGCACTGGGCATTTGTGTCTCTCCTCTGCACATGCCCGAACCATCTCAACCTCGCTTTTCTCATCTTTTCCTTCGCCGAGGCCACTCCCACTCTGTCTCGGATATCATCATTTCTAATCCTATCTCTCATTGTATGCCCACACATCCATTTCAGCATCCTCATCTCCGCAACTTTTATCTTTTAGATGTGCTAAGTCTTGACCCGAGGTAATTGAACCTGTCTCGGGGCCGCTCCCGTTGCTGAACTTGCACTCCAAATATTCTATCTTGGTCCTACTCAACCTGAACCCTTTAGACTCCAGAGGCTGTCCCCAAACCTCAAGCTTAACGTTCACTCCGCTGCGAGTCTCATCAATCAGGAATATGTCGTTTGCGAATAACATACATCATGACACCTCCCCTTCGATTTGTCGCGTCAGTCCATCCATCACCAAGGCAAATAAGAATGGACTAAGAGCTGATCTCTGGTGCAGCCCCACCGTCACTGGGAAGTGCTCTGAGTCCCCTCCTACTGTCTGTACCCTGGTCTTGGCTCCATCATACATATCCTTGATCGCCCTAGTGTACACCACAGGTACACCTCTAACCTCCAAACATCTCCATAGAAGCTCCCTAGGGACTTTGTCGTATGCCTTCTCGAGGTCGATGAAAATCATATGTAAGTCTCTTTTCTTCTCTCAATACTGCTCCACCAACCTCCTAATAAGATGAATGACTTTTGTAGTCGAACGCCCCGGCATGAATCCAAAATGGTTCTCGGAAATAGACACGTCTCTTCTCACCCTCATCTCCACGACCCTTTTCCAAACTTTACTTTCATAGTGCGACTTAGCAACTTGATACCTCTATAGTTGTTGCAACTCTGGATATCACCTTGTTCTTGTACAAAGGAATCATTGTACTCCACCTCCATTCTTCGGGCATTCTTGCCGTCTTAAAAATGACGTTAAACAATTCCGTCAGTCACTCCAAATCTACCCTGCCTGCACTCTTCCAAAATTCAACTGGGATCTCATCAGGCCCGATCGCTCGCCCCCTCCGCATCCTGCGAACATCACCCTTAACCTCCTCAACCTTAATGCTTCTACAATACCCAAAATCCCGGTATCTACCAGATTGCTTCAGGTCTCCCAGCACAATGTCCTATTTTGATGTTGCATTTGTTGTCTCTTTGCAATATCTTCACGGGTTCGAATTGTCTTTTCTTGCTTATCCTTATACAAATGTTGTTTAGTTAAAAAAGAAATGTTTTCCTTTATTTCTTCCTTGTTTCTGTTTTTGGGTTTATTTCTATCTCTTTTTCCTCAATTTTAGCAACCTATTGGTTCTTTAGTTCAGATGTGTTTTGAAGTAATATAAAATAAGAAAGATTCCTAAGTTTAGGAACCATTTCATCTTATTATGTCTCAAAAAGGTCTTTGGTGATTACTATGTTTTCTGTCCACTTTTGAGATATTTGTTGCAATATGATTTCAAATGTCATTTTCTTATGCTCCATGTTGTCCCAAAGATGTTATTTCTAGACAATGTAGAGAACAGGAGTAAAGATAAAGAAAAAGAAAAAAGTGGATAAATGGCTTAAGCAATGATACTACTTGTTCACAACTTTTTTTTTCCTTTTTCTCCATTGTCTTTTTTTTTTCCTTTCCTTTTTTTGGTTTCTTCTTTTTTTCGAGCCGAGGGTCTACCGGAAACAACCTCTCTACCCCACAAAGGTAGGGGTAAGTTATGCGTACATCCTACCCCCAGACCCCACTTGTGGGACTACGTTGGGTATGTTGTTTGGTTGGTGGAGCGGAGGTAGTTTTAATTTATCTGGAGTTTCTTTGAAGGGACAATGTTGTTTGTTTAACTTCATTTCCAATTTGAATGTTTGTTTAAAGTTTACAGATTCATGATTTGTCTTTTGCATATGTACATATATTATAATTCCTTTCTCAGCCAGGGAATCCTCTGAACTATTTGTGTTGTGGGTCAGGTGGCCTTTTGTACAAAGCTCATTCAGTTTCTCATTTCTACATTTTGCCGCTGAGAGGAAATTAATATGCAGACACCAAAAGGAAGGTATTATTATTTCTAAAATTCATTCAGGTTGTTTTATGAGTTATGACCTCCCATTTTGCATCTCTGTTGATCTTTCGCAAACAATTCAAATGCCTTGCTTCTTAAGGAAAGTCTTATTCCCTCTTCATGAGAGCAGAACATTGGTTTGTTGTTCATTTGGTAAATGTAGATAAATTTATCAGTTCAAGAGTGTTTCAACTAAATCGGGATTTTTACACAAATAACCGGCCGGAGTAGGTGTTTACTTTTTCTAGCCGGCATAGATTATACACTGATTATACACGGTTACACACATATTTTAAATAGATTGTATATATATTATACATCCGCTGGCTATTTTTAGTTTTAAGCAGTTGAGTGGACGGTTATTTAGGTTAATTCTTAATCTATATAGGTTTTCAGATTGAATTATCTCCTAGTTTTTAGTGCATTCGTTCCTAGTCCGTGGCCACTAAGTCGGAGGAAGGTGTTTGTCTAGAACTCAGTGGTCCTTTAAGCAAGAATTAATAGTGTTAACTTATTGAAGAAACTATTCTCGAAATGCTCATAACTGTATTTTAACGTGAAATTCACATGCTATCGAGGTTGAAGAGTGGCAGATTCAATTTTTCTGTTTGAGGAAAGAAATTATGTGATGGGGCTTTTCAAGAAGAAAATTAAAGCATTACTATGCGTGATCATCTTAAGAAGTGTCATAGTTAAACTTCTGTAACATATCGGCAGTACAAATGGAACAGATTTAAGACTGATGTGTTCTAAAAGAAGCCAGTGGTTAAAGTTTTCTCCAAAACATTTGGTGTATTGTGCAAAAAAGAAAAAAGGATAATTACATTTTTTGACTGCTCAAAATATTAATAGCCAGCAAATGAATAGGTTTTGTATTTTAAGTATAAATATACATATGATATACATATTGCATAATTAGTGTATAGGTTTTGTATATTTGGCTAGCGACCGTAATTAATTTTGGCCGACAGGTCGAAAATGAAAAAGGCCCCAAAAATGGATATTCATTATTAAAAAAACTTTTGTACTTATCTGCGAGCCTGTAGTAGTCTATGTCTTTTGAGAACTAAGTTATTGTCTGCAATATTTGTTTGACTATCTTGTTCTATGTTGCTGAAGGACCGTTTCTGTGGAGGTGCCTCAAAGGACATCTGCTGCTACGTTGAAGACAGCTCGAAAGCTCAAGACTCCAGGGTCCGATGCTGATTCTGTTTTGTCTCCAAATCCAGCAAACAGGACGTCTAAAGATAGGATTCCGAAAATTGTCAGTCGCCAGTCACCGCGGAGTCCAGTGATAGAGGTACTTGAGTTATGTGTTGAGCTCGGATTTTCAAAACTTTTTCAATGACTTTTATGACTATGCTTGGAATGTCAAAACGTTTACATGTTTTTTATGACTAGTTGGTTCGAGTGAATTATTCCTTTCTGTCACAATATCTATGGTATTTCTCAAAGATAAGAAGAAAGCTTTTATTTGAAGGTCTATCACTAGTTATGTCAACTAGGACTAGGTAAAATATGACCTCCTAATAGAATATTTCCCGAATATTCTTTCATTAATTGTATATCTCTTATTTTAGGTAGAATTGTATTCCTATTGTAATTAGGTCTTCTATTTTAGGTAGAATTATATTTCCTATTGTAATTAGGTTGATTAGTTACTTAGTTTAAATATTCTTGTACTGCTATATATATTGTACATTATTGATCAATATAATGAAGGGAACATATTCCTTTATGGTATCAGTAGCCTAAAAATAACTCCACTGCCGCCGACCATAGCTCTCGGCCGCCACCCCATGGAACACTAGTGTTTTTTTTTTCAGCCATTCTCTCTCCCTTCTCCTCCTAAATTTCATATTCCATGGCTGACAAAACCAAATTCCATCTTGCACTTGCAATAAACAACATAAAAAACTTCATCCCTATCACCCTTGAAATGGAAAAGGGTCAATACTCCTCGTGGGCGGAGCTTTTAAGATCCATTGCCGTGTTTACGAAGTTATCGATCACATCATCCCTCCTACACGAAGTCCACAGACCTACCCTCGGCTTCGACTTCTGATGATGCACTCTGGTCTCGTTTGGACGCAGCCGTCCTCCAGTGGATATACGACACAATCTCTAATGATCTGTTGCACACCATCGTTGAGACCGATGCCGCTGCCCGCCAAACGTGGGAACGTTTGGAAAGTATTTTCCACGACAACAAAACTCAACGAGCTTTATACCTTGAAAATCAGTTCAAAGATGATTTCCCAAACGTGTTTGCATATTATCAAGAACTCAAGATGTTTGCCAACCAACTCTCCAACATCGGCGCACCAGTCACTAATCAGCGATTGGTCATGCAACTTATTGCAGGCTTGAACGAATCCTATGATGGCGTTGCCACCATCCTTCAGCAATGTACGACGTTACCTCCATTTTATGAGGCTCGTTCGAAGCTTATTGAGGAAACCCGGAAAATCAAGCGCATCACCACTCAGGCCAGCATTGCCGACGCCGCCCTCACCACCACCGTCGGGCCCTCCGCAGACGGTAGGGACTCCAACTCCGGCAACCAGAACCGCCGGCTCGAGGACCCGCAGCAGCTTGCATCCACCCGCAACAATCGCCGGAGCAGGCAATCCGGCAAGGGCCGCCGCAGACGAAACTTCGGCAACAACGACGGCAGGAAACAACCATCAGCGACTGCGGCAGTGGCAGCAGCCTTCGCCGTGGGCTGCCTACCCATTGTGGGTTGTGTGACCTCCACCATCATGGGCCTCTCCTCCTGACCCGTATTCGACATCCTCGTGTACTCCACCTCAGAACCGACAAGCCCACCCTGGCATACTCGGCTCATGTCCCCAACAGGCCTACACAGCACAGGCCCGCCGCCCTCAACTTATGCACCGACTGACATTGAGGCATCTATGAACACAATGTCACTCAATGCTCCAAACGAAAATTGGTATATGGACACAGGCGTCATATCTCATATGACGGCATTACAAGGTAGTCTCTCGTCTTATTTCAATTTGAGTAATTTAAATCGAATATTATTGTTGGTAGTGGACAAGACATTCTCATTCGCGGTTTTGGTCATTCATCTTTATTCCCACCACATCCACCACTAATCTTAAAAATGTCCTCCATGCCCCTAAACTCATTAAGAATCTAATCTCGGACAGTCCGGGACACATAGCCCATCCGGTTTTGCCGACGGTGGCCCGGAACAATAGCCTCAGGGTGATTCCGCAGCCACCTCTTGGCAAATCGAGCATCAGCCAGTCGGTCCCGCCACCCTTGCCCTTCCTCCTCTTCCCGGCAGTCCCGCGGCACACCCCTCCCCCACACACCCCATCCCACGTCCTGAGACATGCTCTCGGAGCATGGAAAACCGTGCCATGCACGAAATTCATAAACCTAAACGGCTGTTTAACCTATCAGTTTTAGTTGTCCCTTCCCTGTCCCTCGAAATCCGAAGGATACCTTGTCCGACCCTAATTGGAAAGCCGCAATAATTAACAAATATAATGCTCTTATTATCACGTGGGACCTGGTACCCCGTACACCTGATACTAACATTATTCGTTCTATGTGGATTTTTAGACATAAAAAGAAATCTGGTGGTTCTTTTGAGAGGTACAAGGCTTGTCTTGTAGGTGATGGCAGGTCTCAACATGTGGGAGTATACTGTGATGAAACGTTCAGCCCAGTCGTAAAGCCCGCAACCATCCGGACCGTCCTCAACATTGCTCTATCTAAGTCTTGGCCCATTCATCAGCTTGATGTCAAAAATGTCTTCTTACATGGGGATCTTCATGAAACGGTATATATGCATCAGCCTATGGGTTTCACGGATCCTATTCATACGGATTATGTGTTTGTTGCGGAAATCGCTCAATGGAGTGAAACAGGCTCCTCGAGCATGGCACCAACGGTTCGCCGATTATGTCTCCTCTATCGGTTTTTTCACATTGCAGATCTGATTATTCCTTGTTCATCTACAACAAGGGTACAAACATGACTTACTTATTATTATATGTTGATGACATCATCCTCACCATATCATTTGATGCTCTCCGTCGGTCCATTATGTCTCTCTTTTCCTCTAAGTTTGATATGAAGGATCTGGGTCCCCTGAGTTATTTCTTGGGCATCTCTGTCACTCGACATTCTGGCGGCCTATTTCTGTGTCAGAAGAAGTACACCGAAGAGATCATTGACCGTGCATGCATGACATCTTGCAAACCATCCCACACGCCAGTAGACACCAATTTCAAGCTCAGCGCTGATTTCGTCCCCCCATATTCAGACCCGACTCACTATTGTAGCCTGGCTGGGGCCCTGCAGTACCTCACATTCACGAGACCTTACATATCATATGTCGTGCAACAAATCTGCCTACACATGCATGCCCTCAAACGTATTTTACGATACGTCCAAGGTACACTTCACTTCGGATTACATCTATAATGTCCTCGCTCACTGATCTCACTGCTTATTTTGGTGCTAACTAGGGTGGATGTCCTGACACCCGACGCTTCACGTCTGGTTACTGCGTTTTCCTCGGAGATAACCTATTGTCTTGGTCTTTCAAAAGGCAACCTACACTATCCCGATTCAGTGTCGAAGCAGAGTACAGAGGTGTCGCTAACGTTGTCTCTGAGTTTTGTTGGGTCTGTAACCTTCTACTTAAGCTTCACTGCCCGATTCAAAAGGCAACACTGGTCTACTGCGATAATATTAGTGCAATATATCTTTCTGGCAATCCCATTCAACCACAGCGCACTAAACACATTGAGATTGACATTCATTTCGTTCGCGAAAAAGTGGCTCGTGGTCAAGTTCGTGTCCTTCATGTTCCTTCCAGATATCATATTGCTGACATCTTCACCAAAGTACTTCTGCGTATACTATTTGATGATTTTCGAGTCAGTCTCAGTGTTCGTGAACCTCCCGCTTCGATCGTGGGGGTGTAATAGAATATTTTTCGAATATTCTTTCATTAATTGTATATCTCTTATTTTATGTAGAATTGTATTTCTATTGTAATTAGGTTTCCTATTTTAGGTAGAATTATATTTCCTATTGTAATTAGGTTGATTAGTTACCTAGTTTAAATATTCTTGTACTACTATATATATTGTACATTATTGATGAATACAATGAAGGGAATATATTCCTTTACCTCCCTTAAGCTTTTGATCCTTGCTCTTTGTTTCATACTTAACAAACTAGTCGTTATCATTTCCATACATGGTTTAGCATATTAAATCCACTAAAAGTGATTTAGTTAGTTATCTTCTCTCAGTATGTGCATAACCCTTTGGCGCACCCAAAGGGTATGGTGGGTTGAGAACCATGTGGTCTCAAGTTCAAATCTCAGTGGAGGCAAAATCACTAGGCGATTTCTTCCCGTCTGTCTAAGTCTTGGTGGACAGAGTTACTCGGTACCTGTGCTCGGGGGAGTAAGCAAGTACCCGGTGGAATTAGTCAAGGTGCGCACAAGCTGGCTTGGGCACCGCGTTTTATCAAAAAAAAAGTGCACAACCGGGGCAACTTGTTTCTGTTTCTAATTGTTCGTGCTTTTGTGGTTAAAGGTACCTAATATTATTTTGATGCACATTACTCTTATTTGACTACCCAGAAGAAGCGTCCTGGCAAAGCATCTGACATGGAAACGCAGCTTGTTCAACTCCAAGATGAGCTAAAAAAGGCCAAGGACCAGCTCAGTTCTTCTGAATCACTGAAGAAAAAGGCTCAACAGGATGCTGATGAAGCTAAAAAGCAGCTAGCAGTCATGTCAGAAAAGCTCAAGGACTCTAAGAAGGAACTGCTTGAGCTCTCTGATTCAGAGGAAGCTCGACTGTTAGAGCTGCGAAAAATCTCACTGGATCGAGACCGAGCATGGCAATCCGAGCTCGAGGCTATCCAGAAGCAGCATGAGCTGGACTCTGCTGCTTTGGCCTCTGCCATTAATGAAATTCAGAAACTTAAAATTCAGCTGGACCGAGTTTCTGATTCTGAAGCTGCTCAAGCTCACCACGCTGAGTCAGCATATAATGAAATACAAAGTTTAAGGATTGAACTTACAAAGACCCTTACATTGGTAGAGAAACTGAGAGACCAGCTTAATGATAGCAAGGAATCCGAGGCTTGTTTGCTTGAAGAAGTGAGCAAAGCTCAGATGCAGCTGGAAGTCGCCAAGATGACCGAGGATACTCTACGTTCGGAAGGTCTGAAAGCAATGGAGGCTTGCAGGTAGGAGTGTCAAATAAGAACCGGTCAAAAGTTACTTGGGCTAAAAGCCGGTCATAACCCAACATCCAAACCTGCCCAATTCTTACTAAGTTTTAATTACTTGGTTTGTTCTTTTTAAATTTTTTTAGTACCTAAGTCCTAACAAAACTAGTATTTTCTTTATTATGACTATATATAACGTATCGAATAAAAAATGACTATTTAAAAATATTTGACAAAATTACTCACGGGTCAATGACCAGCCCAAACTTAGACGGGTTGGGCGTGTCATGTTTTTATGGGCTAATTTTGCCACCTCTACTTGCAGGACCTTGTCTTTGGAGTTGGAAAAATCAAAGGATCGAGTTGCTTCATTGGAGGAACTTGTCAGCAAACTCCAGTCTGGTCCAATAGAAGGAAACGACGTTAACATAGAAGCTGATAAACTAAATATTGAGCTGAGTAATATCCAAGTTGAGGTAAGTCAACTAAGAGCTGCTTTGGAGGATTCTGAGAGGAAGTATCAGGAAGAATACATCCAAAGCACCTTGCAGATACGAAGTGCACATGAACTGGTGGAGCGCACAAAATCCGAATCCACTCAGAGAGAGGCTGAATGGAAGGCAAAATTAAACGAAACAAAATCTGAAATGGAAGAGTTGAAAGAACAACTGATAAATAAAGAAGCTCAACTGAGTCTGCATGTTGAGCAAATGCAGTCAGCTGATAAAGAGTTTGAATTAGTCGCTCAACTGAAAATATCGGAGTCAATTTTAGGAGATTGGAGAGCACATTTATTAGACAAAGAGACCGAGTTGCAGAGTCTTAAGGAGGAGAACAAGCAGTTGAAGTCAGAAATAGAAAATAAGGAATCGGATAGTACTAAAGTTAGTGACGAGGCACTTGCTTTAGTAGAAGAAGCGAAAAATGCAGAACGAGAGGCGCTGATGAAGTTGCGAGATTTGACCGACGAAGCAGATAAAAGCAGCAGAAAGGTGACACGTGTCACTGAGGAATTGGATGCAGTACAGGCTGCAAACTCGGAGATGGAAACCGAGCTACGGAGGTTAAAAGTGCAATGCAATCAATGGAGGAAAGCTGCTGAAACAGCCACATCTATGCTTTCAACTGGAAATAATAACGGGAAATATGTCGAGAGAACAGGTTCTTTAGACTACCATACTATTGGTGGAAAGCTTGGTTCTCCACTCTTAGTGGACGACTTGGATGATGACTCGCCAAAGAAGAAGAATAACATGCTGAAGAAGATCGGTTTTTTATTGAAAAAGGGTCAGAAGTGAAAAAGGGCGCTATCGTGCAGGTTGCTTTCACAATTGTTTGTGTAATCTTGATCGTGTAAACATTTTTTCAGTATTTGTTAATAAATCTACTAATTTTCCTTCTCAGGACTCTTGCTGAGCTGATGGCCTTCGTGGAATTAATCTCTTTTGCGGATTTTTGTATAGCTGTTTGGAAATTGATGTAACTTGTACTTTCTTACCTGCCGATATTGGTAGGTTTGTCTAGGAATAGTAAGAACGTCATTCTCTTCAAAATTTTCAGTTTGCATGGCAGTTGGTATTTTCAGATATTCTGAAAGTGTAATGAGGCTAAGACTGATGATTAATGGTAGAACTTGCATTCGTGTTACTTAAGATTTTCATGTTAAAGATGACTATGTGAATGAATTCCACAGTGCATGCATGTGATGAACTGTACGGGGTAATAAGATTCCTACAAAGTTAAATGTCGTAATGGAAAAACTGAGACAAATTTAGGGAGTTTTATGTATCTCCCGTTTTAAAAAAAAAAGGTTATAAATGCTAATGTCCAGCCAATACATACAACTAGATCAGAGGAGAAGCTACTATGACTATTTTGCGGAGAAATTGTGCCTTATAATACAATTCTATTCTCAAGGAGAATCGTTGCCTACAGGAAGATGATTCTATTATCAAGCTCGAACCGAGATCTATGATTATTAATGGAGGAATAGTTACCATTACCACTCCATTACAACCTTTGGTAGTCTACCATTATCTACTTAGTTTGATTAAACAAGGTTTATCTGTACCTATGACATCATTCAACTAAAGTCTATCCTAAATAGCTTCTCTACCTCATAAAAATCGAGGTAAAGTCTGCGTACATCTTACTCTCCCCGTACTCCACTTATGGAGTTATACTGAGTATGTTGTAGTAGTATAGTATGTGTAGCTATGACATGATAGTTAAAAGTCAAATTACTATACCATGTAACCTCTTATAATGGTGTTAGGGTTTTGCCTTGATTTTCTTATCATATTTGTATTTTACCTTTCCTTCGGGGCAAATAATTTACCATAATTGATTTTAATTTTCCCAAGAAAAAATATATAAATTTTATAACCCATTTTTTGGTGGAGAAGTTTTTTTACTTCTATAAATAGAAGATTTTTTCTTCTCATACACAACACAACAATATTCACAATGTAGTCGTTTAGAAAATTTTGTTTATAAGAAGTTTCTCTCAATAGATTTTCTATATTTTTATATTATGTTTCTCATATATAGGCCAATTGGTCAAACTCTATTAAAATATTATATCTTTTTGGTATAGTTCTCTTTGTTTCTGATTTATTATTAAAGATTTGCAATTATTAGTTTTCGTATGACGCGCTGTCTTTTTCGATCCCTATAATAATGGCTAATTAAGAAACTTTTAAACAAACCAGTAGTATTCGATAGTGACTGAATAACAAGGATCTCATAAAATAAAAGAGAAGTATCAACGATTTCTAGAATAAAAATAAAAAGATACCGTAGTCTAGTTACTTTAATATAATCAAAATACAAAAATAAATTATTTCAAACATAAAGGTTGATAATCCGTTCATTGAATAAGCAGGCATATAGAGTGGTAAAAATAGCATCCACTAGGTACTTTCTAGTCCTGTGATCCGGTCTTTCTAAGCTAGTCACAGTAATGAAGTTTCAAATTTCACGTTTTGGTAAGATTAAGAATAGATGGTACCTATAATAAGACCCAAATATTATAGTACTTGAGAAGAAAGAAAATATTATTCTTCGAAAATATCTTTGCCTGAATGTTCATATTTTGTTTTGTAGTTTTTCAATTATCATATAGCTTCTATAATAAAGGCTATAGGTCATCGATCGTGATGTTTACAAAGGATCAAGCCTTCAGATTTTTAGTTTTTAGCCTTTATTTACACTTAAACATCATATGCTTGTGTGGATAGCTACTAAAAGGGTATATGACACGACAAAGCTTTGTTACTATGTCATTCTTGGCGACGGTGATAGTCTACGAGAAGGTGACGACCACTTAGAATAATACAGTAGAAACTCTATAAATTAATGTTCTTGGGACCACCAAAATTTATTAATTAAAAGAGATATTAATTAATTGATAAATTAATAATTATTAATTTATATATTAATTAATACTTTATCAATTTATAGATAAATTTATAATGAAATACCCAATTTGCAAACACCCTTCAATCTTCCACTTCATTATTGTTCAATGTACTATACCAAATGAAGCACCCTTCAATCTCCTACTTTATATTGCTTCTTTGTATTCAATGTACTACTTTATGGATATTAAAAAATATTTTCTATATAAACACAAGATCAAATCATGCTAACACAAACAATGGATGTCGAACATGTCCTGAACTACCCAGAAGAAAATGTAGTTGCACAGTTGTTGACTAATGAAGAAATAATTGAGAGCGTTATGGGAACTGATAAAGGTGATGAAGATGATGATGTAAGTTCTACAGTAGAGTCCCCTTCGCAAAACGAGGCTATTAAAGCGGCAATCACATTGAATAATTTCTTGTTGAGCTTTTAGAAAACAACACCAGAAGTTCTTACAATGATAGGAAAAATTAGAGATGAGATTCAATATGACATTGATTTCAACAAAAAATAAAAGACAATTGAGTCATTTTTCAAGAAGTCTTCATAAATCACTCATGTATTATGCAGTATATAAGAAATTATTAATTTATATTTTACATGGGGTCTATATGAGTAATCAAAAATGTATTATCTTATAATCTTAGCAAATTATTAATTTAACACGTTATAGCCGAATCGAAACAGACCAAAAATATTAACTAAGAAAGTTTATTAAATAATTGAATATTAATTAATAGAATTTTTACTTTAAATCTTATTCCGATCTGCTTGCAGAAAGCCATCTTTTGACAATAAATTCATTGAATACTTGCACTAGGCTCCAAAATTCTTTACGATCTCATCTCTAACCTCTAGAAGAGACTTTGAGTCTCTTATATCTTTCATATCAAACTCATCAGAATACCCCAAAATTTCATCGTGAAATTTAAAATTTCATGATAATGACTATTTTTTACTTAGAGGGGCTAGAAAGTGGTTATTTATGAAATTTATCCATGATAGTTATGAAAAAATTGCACGATTTGTAGTTTAAATGGGTTGGTCTTTACTATTTTCCCTTTAAATGGGTTGATCTTTAATTTTCTCCCTTCAAAATCGAACTTATGCCCAGTGGGGGTATAAGTTCGTTAAGGACGTAGATCATACCTTGTAGGATATTATGATGCAAAAATATAAGTTTATTCCCGGTTAAAAGTTATTTGCTTTGAGGGACAAAAATTAAAGACCAACACAAAATAGGAAAAAAGTGCAAATGACCCGTTTTTATAACCAACTCGTCTTTGGGCCTAAATATATGGATCCAAAGAATTTTAGCAGCCCAAATCAAAGCCCTCTTTCCATACAAGTACAATAAAGCTGTTCTTTAGGTTAGGGTTTTATATTAGGCGGCTATTACCTCTCAAATCGGAGCACTCTTCACTTAGCAATCATGGGGTATGAACTAATCTCTCTATTTTCCTTTGAATGTTATGGCCTAAATATATATTTCTCTTGTGCAGAATTTTTAAATTCAGTTCTTTTTTTAAAACCAAATTTGTAGTTATGATAATTGTTCATGTAGGAGTAAACTGTTAACTCAAAAATGAACTTTTTTTTTAATTTGGGTGTGTGGGTCTAATGTCATTCGTTTGAATTTTATTTATTTATTTATAGTTAATTGAGATTATATGGTAGCTGTTAAAGTTGCTACCATCTGACCTGGAGGTCACGGGTTACAAGCTGTGTAAACAGCCTCTTGCAGAAATGTAAGTTAAGGCTGCATACAATACAATAGACGCTTGTGGTCCGGCCCTTCCACGTACCCCACGCATAGCGGAGCTTAGTGCACCGGGCTGCCCTTTTTTGAGATTATATGGTAGATAGTTGTAATTTGTGATGGCTGGAAAGAAATTGACATTTAAATAGAGGGAAATGGATAAAATGGATTTGTATACATGACCCCAACTAATCTGAGGTTGAGGTGTAGTTAATTGTTTGTTTGAAAAATGAACTTGATAGTTAGTTAGCTTAAGGGAGCTATTTTGATGTTGGTTATATACCGTTTCGTGCATAAAATGATGTAAATGTTTATCAAGTTGCTGAATGTTTAAGGAATTGGCATTATACGATAGCTAAGTAGATAGTTGTAATTTGTAATGGCTGTAAAGAAATGGACCTGAAAGAGTTGGGGAATTTACAACAACATACCCAGTGAAATCCCACAAAGTTGGGGATTGACGATGTGGATTTATATACCCGACCAACTAATCTGGTACTGAGGTGTAGTTAATTGATTGGTTCATGTAAAGTTTATGTATGATGGATCTTGGTGGTTGGGGGGTGGGTACCCGGTGGTGGAATAGATGATGTGTGCGCAAGATAGCTTGTCCGCCGCCCATTATTCTATAAAAATTGATTGGGACACCAGGTGTGCACGAGCTCGTGGCAGATGAAATTGACAGACTTTTATTGGTTTTCTTTCTTGTTGATGAAAGCAACTTTATTAAGGAAATGACGCTACAAGGTGAATAATCCATAAGTTTTTGAACAAAAATTAGGACTATAACTGATAGGGATTCGATTTACTTCTCGAGTTAAGAGGATTGAATTCTAAGCTACTCTCATGACTGGGTGTATGAGAAGAAGATAGTTGCCTATAAAATTCTACAATTCTGATATATTTTCATACGATTTGTCATCCAAATGTTGAGTAACATCTTAAATGAGAAGCATAGTCGTAGAGTATTTCTACTAAGTAACTCCTGACATGGATAAAATAACAGGAAGACACGTGGAATGGGAGCTGGTCGCAAGCTGAAGTCCCACCGCAGAAGGCAAAGGTGGGCCGACAAGTCTTACAAGAAGTCGCATCTTGGTAACGAATGGAAGAAGCCATTTGCTGGTTCTTCCCATGCAAAAGGCATTGTGCTTGAGAAGATGTAGGTTAAATTTTTACTCTTATTTTTCTGCTTATGTTATCTTCAAACATGTAAATTGTATCTAACCTTTCAATTGCTGAAATGGCGCTTGCAGAGGTATTGAGGCTAAACAGCCAAATTCTGCTATTCGTAAATGTGCTAGGGTTCAGCTCATCAAGAACGGGAAAAAGATTGCTGCTTTTGTCCCTAACGATGGTTGCTTGAACTACATCGAAGAAAATGTGAGTCCGTTTGTCTATTTCAAGTATCTTTCATGCACTTACCTTCTCAAAAATAAAAGTATCTTTCATGTGCTTACACGTGAAGAGTGTTTTCATTTTTCTGGGTGACTTTTTCATTTTTGTCGCATCAGCCAAAATTAATAACGGGCGCTAGCTGAAATATACAAAACATGTACACTTACTATGTATATATTATGTATATTTTATACTCAACATACAAGACATACATTTGCGAACTATTATTTCTTAGAGCTGTCCAAAAATGAAATTATCCCTTAAAATGTACTGACTTTGATTTCTTGATTTTGCAGGATGAAGTGTTGATTGCTGGATTTGGTCGTAAGGGTCACGCCGTGGGAGATATTCCCGGTGTTAGGTTCAAGGTGGTGAAGGTTTCTGGTGTCTCTCTTCTAGCTCTCTTCAAGGAGAAGAAGGAGAAGCCAAGATCTTAATTTACCTCTTTTCTTTTTTTTCCCAAGATACTGTCGAGCGTGCAATGGATTTTTAGTTGTATTTGAGTTATTACTATGTGAACTATTAATTAAATAGTGTACTGGAATTTTGGTCATTAATGTTATGTGTCTTCCAACTAAAATGTGGTCTCTAGTTGATTCTGTGTGTTTTTCCTGTATGCATTCTGATCATCAATTCGACTTGGTTAAATTGGGTTGGTAATTTGGTGTTGAGGTATCTAAAATTGGTATCGAATGTCGTTGGAAGAAAATAAATACTTGGTGCAAGTTAGTCTGTTCAATGCTTATCAAGATTTATCTAAATCTTTGGCTGCTAATTGAACTGGATGTTTGGTATCATAGAAGTTATTGTTCATGGAGAAATATGCAAAATATTCTTCTTAATAATGTCCTTTGAAAATATTTTCCGACTGTACTCTTTGGAAAATATATATTAAAAATAATAATATTATTAAATGGTATCCTTTGCTGAAATTTTACTCTGCGCATACTCTACCCTCCCTAGACTCCATGTTATGTGATTTCATTTGATATGTTGTTATCCTTTGCTGAAATAATTTAATATTAATGGAGCGCATTACGGCTTTCTGGTGAAAAATATTTTCTGAAAAAGGTGACTATTGTTATACCACACATTTAGAGATAACCATGAATAATATTATTAATTTATCTCTTAATATCTTATTACTTCCCGACAAACCTGTGATAAATATAGACAATGGATTCGACCTCTTGTGAAATCGGTCAGGTAAGTTCTTAACATGGTGTATTTAAGCAGTTGCAGAGCCGAGTGTGAGCAAGAGGGTTCATTTGAACACCTTTCGGTAAAAAATTACACCATTATATATAAGGTTAATATTTTTTTTATGTATACATAGATGGTGAATCCTTTAGGGTAAATACTAACTCACACCGGGTGTTTACATCAAACCAATGCAATCTACCATGGTTAAGTGATAGTTGCACATATATTTAAACACATGTCATACATTCATTGATTTGGTGTAAACATACGGTGTGGGTAAGTTTTTACCATCCTCATGTCATACATTCATTGATTTGGTGTAAACACCCGATGTGTGCAAGTTTTTACCATCCCCTTAGCTTCTTTGTGTTTTACTTTTTTATATATTGAACCCCTCAATTAATTTTAGGTCCGCGGCTGTATTTAAGAAACCTGTTTTTTGCTTGTAAAAGTGCTCTATGCGGCCAACTACGACTAGAAAACAAAACGATCAAAAAGCCAAGAGACTCGTTTTTCTCTTCTGTATGAGTACAACTTCATATACTTTTGAACGAAACTTTGCTATGATCAGTTGGAAATACCTACCAGTATTCGGTATTTATAATAGATGAAACAATTTAATTACAAAAATCACAATAAAATTGTTGATATGATCTGCCTGATTAATGAAAAATACTAGCATACATTTGATATTTATAACAAATCAAGCAATTTAACTAGAAGAGTCGAAGTAAAAAAAATGTTTATCACCTCAAGAAAACCTTAATAATAAATTTTTGCTTGAACGATAGCTAATACGAGAATACAAATGAACTACACTTATGAACTATGAAGTATCCATTTTATTTTACTTTCAACTTCTACTGTTAACATATCACTTCATTTTTGGGAGGAGAAATTTGAACCTAGATCATGCTATAAGCAATTTATGGACTCATATTTTCATCTAGTGAATATATATATACACAATTGCTTCTTTTAGCTTCTGGTTCTTTCTTTACCCCTTTGATGCAGCATGATAATCAGCAATATAGGCAACGCTGTTTAACAAAATATCGCATTTTGCAGACATTGCTAGTGAGAGTAGCAAAAGACGAGTTTACTGATAAAAACTTTATTTAGAGTAAAAAATACTAGCTTCTCTCTTTTTGAAGTGGATAATGAAAAACCTCAACAAAAAATATATATATATATATAAAGCTAAGACAATTGCATCTAGTGAGGTTGACTTGAATCTTACATAGAAAGACTTCAAGGTTTTACATTCATGTAAATACATAAATCAGTACTTGGGCAGACATGCTCTCAGAAACCTTGATCTTTTAGCTCAACGCGAAACAATCATGCATCAGATAAACCCTTCCAAAGCGCTATACAATCGTGATGTGTTTGCCTCCTGCCAAAACTAGCCTTGTTCTTCAACAACTAACAATATCTGAACATCAAAGTTTATGCACAATTAGCTCATCTTTTAAGAAGCAAAACAAGTTAAAAGATTCAGGTTTTCAGAAAAGTTACACTACATCTGGGAGAAAGAAAAAGATATTTTCATGATAAAAATGCAATTCTAAGACTATTAAAGTCATAATATCAGAATAGAAACACATCTTTTACCTTGTAATGAAACATGCTTGGCAATCTTCATAAATTGTTGTTTTCTTTATGATCAATTTCAACAGAAGGCAAATCTAAATCAGTCTTCCTAACTATCTGGCCAGCTCCTTAACAAAAATCAAGACAATCACCGGAAGAATTCTTGACAGCACAGGGTATCCTTCTAATTGCTGTCGCAGGAGTATTTAGTGACAAATAGGCTAATCTATGCATTAAAGATTCGACCTTAATGGAAAATGGGGTTGTGCTGACTTCTTCTACCTGGCTGTTTAGTTGGTCCGCTTGATTTGCACACACATTTTTCTCTGCATTTGTTTCCTCGAGAGTATTCAAATCGTCTTTGACATCTACTCTACCTTCATTCTTTGTTTGGCACTGTGGCATTGTTTCAGCACCCGTAAAAGTTGAGTCATATTCTCTCTCAACATGATCAATCTTGGTATTTTTGAAGTCACCATTTACATTATCCTCCAGGTTCATCTCATTCATCTGTCTAGGCACGTCCAAATTGTAATTAACATTGCACTGAACACCTTCTCCATCTCCATCCTCTGTTTGACACTGTCTAATGTTTTCACTAACAGTAACCTCAGCAGTCCTGATGGCAATATTCTTGATAGTATCCAGACCAGCAACCATATCATTGTTCAAAACACACTGATTTTCACTCTTAATCACAACCAAGCCATCACCTGCAGCGTGTTCAACTGCGTCAGATTCATCAGCCACAACTTCCTCTATTCTTTGGTTTTCACTCTGAATCACATTCAGATCATTGTTCACAATAACTTGGTTTTCACTCTTAATTGCAACCGAACAATCACCTGCGATGTATTCAACTGCGTCAAGTTCATCGGCCACAAGTTCCTCTATTCTTTGGTTTTCACTCTTAATCACATTTGTATCCTTGTTCAAAATGACTTGGTTTTCACTCTTAATTGCAACCGAACCATCACCAGCAACGTGTTCAACTGCGTCAGGTTCATCGGCCACAACTTCCTCTATTCTTTGGTTTTCACTCTCAATTGCAACTGAACCATCACCTGCAACGTATTCAACTGTGTCAGCTTCGTCGGCCACAATTTCCTGTATTCTTTGATATTCACTCTTAATCACATTTGTATCATTGTTCACAATGACTTCGTTTTCACTCTTATTTGCAACCAAACCATCACCTGCAACATGTTCAACTGCACCAGGTTCATCAGCCACAACTTCCTCTATCCTTTGGTTTTCACCCTTAATCACATTTGTATCATTGTTCACAGTGACTTGGTTTTCACTCTCTATCACAACCAAACCATCACCTACAACGTGTTCAATTGCATCAGGTCCTTCAGCCACAACTTCCTTATTGTTCAATATGCTTTGGCTTTCACTCTTAATTAGGACTGTATCATTGTTCACAATGACTTCGTTTTCACTCTTATTTGCAACCAAACCATCATCTGCTATGTGTTCAACTGTGTCAGGTCCTTCCGCCACAACCTCCTTATTTTTCAAAGTGTTTGCTATTATTTGGTTTTCACTCTTAATTGCCACCAAACCATCATCTGCAACATGTTCAACTGTATCAGGTCCTTCAGCCACAACTTCCTCATTGTGCAAAGTACTTGCTATGCCTTTGTTTTCACTCTTAGAAGCAACCAAACCAGCACTTTGAACGTGTTCAAAGGGATCAGGTTCTTCAACCACAACATCCACATTTTTTGAAGCATCTGCTCCAATTATTTCATGATGAACTTCAAGAGATAACTCAGAAATAAGAGTAATATCACTTGAAGCACCAGAGTGATTATCTGAAACATTTGACTTGTCTGAAGAAGATACAGGAGAGAGGTGCTTCAGAGTTTCAGGCTTTCTATTTGCCCTGAGAGGAACTCTTACACTCTTAGCTTTCGTATTTGAGTTTCCTTTTGGGCTACAGATGGTAGCTTCAGTTTTGGGCAGTGCAGCACCAGCATGATTATCTGAAACATTTGACTTGTCTGAAGAAGATACAGGAGAGACGTGCTTCAGAGTTTCAGGCTTTCTGGTTGCCCTAAGTGGAACTTTTACACTCTTAGCTTTGCTGTTTGAGTTTCCTTTCGGACTACAGATGATAGCTTCGTTCTTGGGCAGTGCAGCAGACGAACTGGACTGAGTACCATTAGGAGTGCGGACTGCCTTTACCTGCATGAAAATCATTTTTATTACAGTTGGCGTAAGATAGTTTTGCGAAGCTGTTAATACATGAAAGTTCTCCACTTGGTAATCATTTTTTTTCTACACAAAGAAAATCAAGACTTAAATAAACTTATATTCTTTACACTTGATCTTATCATCATATACTAGATGCTGTCATCATGTCAACTATTTCTAATTGAAGGACATGAAAATAGATCCATATAAGTAGAACACTAAACTAACCCCGTCAAAGTAACCCATCTTTGGGGATGGCATGCGCAATCCTGATGGTTTCATCATAGAGGCTGGACGAGAAACTGTGCCTGCTTGCTTTAAACTTTCTCTAGGTAAAGTTGTTCCCCTAATTTCGAGCTTATCTGATGTCTGATCACTTAAATGATTCTTCAGATCCAAAGTTGAGGTGTCGCTATCAAATGATCTGCAGGAGCTGGTGTCAAAACTAGTCCTTAACTTGCTTGACCTTTGGTTGATGGTAGCAGAAGATGATGATGATATTGAAGACCAGTCACTAATAGAACTAGCAGGCGATATGCTCGAGTTGATCTTAGAAGACATCAGATAAGCCGAGACAGCAGAATTCCCAGATGGTAGTTTACTCTTCAATGCAAATTTTGAAGGGGTTTTGAGTTTCGCACTTGCAGAAGGTTGAGCAATAGGTTTGCTATCAACCTTTCTCCTCGCTACGGGAATTGAAGATTTAGCTGTCTTGTCGGATGAAGTACTTCCGGAGCTATCACTTGAAGATCTTGTTGCATGTATTTTCATTGCAGGTGAAGATCCCACAGAAGATTGCTTCATTGACAAAGTAGGTTTGGGCAACACCCTACTAGCTTTCTTTGAGGCGGATGCTTTTACTGCCTGAGCCCCTCTAACAGAAGCTGCAATTTCCCATTAAAACTATCAAGGTCAGAAAAGATGTTTAAGAAATTATTACAAGCCATACATACAAAGGATACTCAACCTAACGAAACACTTTTTATGGAGCGGAGACAGCTTTTACTCATCCTTTACTGAAGAAATTAATCTAAATTTAACAAATTTTTTTACCACTTACCTGAACTAGTTTTCGTGCTGTCATTATCTGTTTTGACTCGTGTGATATCCAAAGAAGCCCTTTTGGATGCAGAAACAGGTTGCAACTTTGTGCTAATTTTTGGAGGCTTTAGTGATGCTCTACTTGTAGTTCTACTGATTGACTTCATTAAACAACATAAAACAATGTCAGTAAAATATCAAAAGTCCCAGTGCTTTTGCTGATCAAACAAATGAGAGAAAGATACTTAAAGCTTACGGCTAGTAGATTCAAGAAAGGGAAATTTAAAGAAGAGTGATAATTTTTTCTTTAAATATAAGGTATTTCTTTTAACTAGCTATAGAAATGAAGATATGGGAAACTGCAGAGAGCATATAGGTAAAAGAAATGGAACTTCAAAGACAAATTACATGCCTGTGTGACTTGTGTCTTATCCTGGTTCAACCCTTTACCCAATCTCTGTGTTCCTGTAATTTGCTTTGGCTGACTTCTTGGTATCCCAGCTTGTGCTCCAATGATTCTTTTTGGAGCAAGTTTTGGCTTCATCTGACATTTGAGAATATGGACGGTACTTGTTGAGAACTATAGAAAAGTGACTAAATTTTCAGATGTCAACTCTACAAATTTAAACGTACCATATCTTTTGAAGCAAGATCCACTTTCTTTGCAGCTGTAAAAAGTTCAACATTAGACTGGAATAACTTGCGAGAAATATGCATATCTTTAAGAATGATTGAAACTTCACCTCAAAAGAAATCCGATCCTACAGAAGTAACCCTTCCCCCACTCCCACTTCCAAATACATGTACCCCTCCTATGTTGCTCAAACTCTCGAAAATGCTGCAGCACCCGTGTCGGATCCTCCAAAAAGGCACTAGAGGATCTGACACACCCCGACGACACTTTTGAAGAGCCCGAGCAACATAGCACCCCTCCAGTCCCAGTGAGAAAAAAATGGGAAAATATTTCAATCGAACAAAAGGACGACATTGAGATGGGAAACTAACACTCCACACATTTTTAACTATTTCTATAGTATCCTCTGAGTTGCATGACTAAACATCCTACAAATTCTTGTACTTCTGTTTTTTCAACCTACATGCACAATCCGTTTTTTGATAAATCAAAAGATTAACAATAACGTACATTACAGCTTCGTGAGAATAAACAAGTTTATAATCAAAATATTTTACTTATTAAACAAGTTTACACTCCAACTTGCATGGTGGGCTGTTGATCTCCTTCAAGCTAAGCCTAAAACTCTCCTTCTAAACCTACTCCCCATCTCAGTAAGTCCTTGTACATCTATGCCTCTATGGTCCTGAAAACAAAGTACTCATTTGTCCCATTAAACCTTTAATATCCTGCCTACATACAAAGACTT
The DNA here is from genome assembly GCA_029783415.1 of Anisodus acutangulus. Lineage (NCBI taxonomy): Eukaryota > Viridiplantae > Streptophyta > Magnoliopsida > Solanales > Solanaceae > Anisodus > Anisodus acutangulus. Next base: position 30,890,570 of record CM056505.1, on the reverse strand, counting down.
CTTCCACAAATAGTAACTAGACTACTTTTCCAAAATGGCAAGCTCGTAAATGAGGCAGGGGTCTATCACTAGTGTATATTCTATGGGATAAGTGGTTCTGTGAAGTGGTAGCTGGCCAAAAAGTTGTTAAGGTTATGAGATATTCAACCATAGACATCCCACGTCAACTCAAAGTAGATGTTGTGACTGAGGTGAACTTGGCAAGTAGGAGGCTTCTTTGAAAAAATAGATTAGGATGCAAGATACCAGTAGATGATCATTGACTGCTGAAGAATCCGATTAAAGCCCTTTAGATGCAATGCACTGCAGAGATGCATGCTGGTAATATGGCAAAGATGAATTTCTTACTGAAGTTATGCTTTTACAAAAACATGAAGGAAAGCCCCATAGATGCACAATTTCATGGTTGGCACTGAAAAGACGGGGAAAGGGAGGGGGGGAGAGAGAGAGCATGATGGAAACAGGAGATTCACAACAATGAAGGGAAATGCCACAAAAAAGTACTTTTTTTCTAGATGCAATATGCATAATGACAGCAGTTCCTTAAACTTGGCCTATTTAAAACAACTAGGATAGTATTAACTTACAAGAATTAGCTCCATTATCAGTCTTTGCAGATACATCCCCACTACTTGGAATGGCCACCTTTTGGATTGAAGCTCTTATATCTCCAAATAACTCAGCTTCAATATGTTCTAGTGTCAAATTATCACTTTCCAACGTGGAGATCGAATCAAAAGATTGTCGTACATCTTCCTCAATCATAGGTAAAGATTGTTTATCACCTCCCTTAATCATGCTGGACAACTCCTCAGCATCAAGCACACCTGAAAATGTTGTTTGTAAGCTTGACTTTGCAATAGAGGATTAGTTAGATAAATAAATCCCCCTTAATAGAAACTATAGCCAAAAGCTACCTGCATCTGTAAGGAAAGCACTATCCCAAGCTAAACTTTTGCGTAAATTGACCTTTCCTTTTCTTCTGGCCTTTTCAGGTTCCTTTGACTCATGCAGCTGAGGGAACTGCTCGTCATTGTTACCTCGACAAGCCATGTCCATTTCCTCTTCAATATTAGTTGCTCCTGAAAACACCAAGATTCTAGCCTCAGTCTGATTTGTTAAACAACAGAAAACAAAACTAATTTACACACGATGTATCATGTCGTGTATGCAGATGTGTCTGAGTAACACTGTCAGAACTCGGATGAAAAGAGAAATGAAATTCAGCAGCATAAGCAAAAAAAGTGCTTCTAGCTCTAATAAATTGTCGGAAAAAACCGAGTAGACTGAAAAAGATTCACTCTTTGAGTTTTTAAAGACGAGAAAGTTTAGCCAATCTAAATCTCCGTCAGGAAACAATAACGCTAGCTATTCTTTAAGGACTTTCAGTTACAGAGTGCCTTCTACAAGGAGAGAACCCAATAGAGTTGAACGAAGTAAGATCACACGGGCATAATTATAGCAGGGTCGGGATATGGATGTAAGTGTTTTCCCTCATCCAGCTCTCTACATGAGAATCTCCACTTGCTGCTTCACAAAAGTCAACATCCTTTGAATTTATGAGTTAAATGAGCTGGTCAGTTCCAGTTCCAAATTAAGTGATTATAATTCGGAAATAGCCTCCCTACCTCCCAAGGTATAATTCGGAAATAGCCTCCCTACCTCCCAAGGTAGGGGTAAGGTCTGCGTACACTCTACCTCCCAGATCCCACTCGTGGGATTATACTGGGTATGTTGTTGTTGTATAATTCAGAGACATACCAAATACATTAAAGAAAAAAGCATTCTCAAAGCTCTTTAATTCATGATCCATCAATCAGTTAGGATTAAAAGATTACCTCTTTTACAACAAAACTACTATGAAAATCTCAAAAAAGCATGTCTAAATCTCTCATAAGTACTCCCCCTCCCTTGGCTCAGAAGTTCAAGGAATAAACATGCATGAAACCCAAATAAATGAACTCTAAGAAAATGTACATCAGCCTGAAGCTATTAAGTCACTTTTTCTATTAGCTCATTCATTCCTTCAATTTATTTCAAAGGAAATCACATTAAAGAGCAAAAAGGGTGTGAGAAAAACTCAATTTTTTTCCAGATCTTGTTAAGAAAAAGCTAATATTTTCAGTTTTTTTTTTAAAACTAATCTTTTCAGTCTATAGTTCAAATACTAAAAATAAAGAATCATAAACTAGAAATAAAGTAGACAAAATCCAGAACTGAAGAACTTAATTCATTAAAAAAGAAAAAGGGTACAAGATAATTCCAGTTTTCACAGTTTCAAGACTAAATCAAGAATCAGATAGTAAAAATTAGGTCTTGACAAAACCAACATCTAAAAACAAGAACCTGGAGATGGGTATTCTTCAAGACCCCAAGAAGGTAGTGGGGAAGATGAATTTCCAATAAGATTATCATTTTCTGATGAGAAATCAATAAGACTAAGATCATTTACTTCAAGATCCATCTTTTCACTCTCTTCCATCAACATTTAGTGAACCCAAAAGTACAAAATCTAAGCTAAGAATGATAGGTAAAGAAAGATAAAGGGTGTACTGAAAAAAAGTGCAATGATAGAATTGGGAGCGCTATAGAGGAAAAGGGGGAATTTTTTTTTTTTTTGAACTGCTAAACAGGCGGTTTTTCAAGAATTGGGAAATGAAAAATGAAATTTAATAATTTGCTAAGCCGTTTGGCCCTAAATAAATCATAAATGTGGTACATATCTTAATTTTGAAATATGAGATTTCAGAGGACTCAGATTATGTAGAACGCTTATCCTTTAATATTACTAGTAGTCGCATTATTATTCTATAGTTTTTTATGCTTTAATTTTTATTACTATCTGTTATTTTTTGTATTTCGATTATCTTATTTTATTTGTGATAATTATTGTTTCTTTTTTAAAATATTTTATCATGAGTTAATCGCTTTCGTTATTTTTATTTTTATAGTGCTTTGAATTTCTTGTCCTTATCTTAACTCTTTTTATGTTTTCTCTTTAGTCGGGGTCTTTCGAAAACAACGTACAATCTACCCTCCCAGGCTTCACACTGTGTGATTTTATTGGATATGTTATTGTTGTTGTTGTAAAAATGTTGACGTGTACAAGCGTACAATTAAAGTACACAATTTGATAAAACAATTACTGTAATTTTTTTCAAACTAATAATTTGGGCCAATACACTTTGCCTTTTAACTAACATGTCTTACTTTTAGAATTATTAATTTCACTTTTTATAGATAATAATTATTGTGTGACCGTCTGGGAGCAAACTTGTACACTATAATTTCACATGTGAATTTTTATAAAATTATTTCTTTAGGACTAATAACTTAGATCAACTGAAAAACTTATACGTAAAAGTTACAAATCGAGAATATTTGTCTATGTTTAAATTGTGAAACTTCACAATAAGATTGTCTCTTTAGGACCAACACGTTAGATCAATTGCAAAACTTACACACATAAAAGTTGAACAGAGAATATTATGAGTTTTCTCTATCTATGAATATATGTGTGTTTTAATGGTAAAAATGTATTCAAATTGTGTTAAACCAAACCAGTAAATATAAAACATATATCTTGCATATACACTTTTGACACTTAATCATGATTAAGTGTATGCATTTTTAATTTGTTAATTCTTAAGATTAATTATTTAGTTAGATATAATACACCAAATTTTAACCCTTATTTGTAAGCCACATATCTAATTTATATTATTTTGTTAAAAGAAAACGTTTAAGAATACCAAAGAATAAAATGAAAAATGGATATCAACCAAAACGGGTTTATAGAGCACCAGCTACATTTGATAACATAACGTCCAAAAATGGCAAAGATATAACGGATGCCTATATGTTACATGAGATATAGATTGAGCAAAAAATGCTTGTATATTACGAAAAAATCTGTTTAGCATGTCATGTCATATATTGGATCCGTGTGATAATATTGATAACCCAAATATGACCTATTCTTATTTAAGACCATAAATTTTAATTATTTTACCTTCTTTTTTTTTAACTTTGTGCTCAATTAAACTTTGTCATATAAATTGAAAAGGGAGTACTATGACCTTAGTTTAACTACTACGTGCAATGTTCAATGAACTTTGTTTGACGCAAAATTAGAATACCGACAAGTCTTTTATATAAAGAAAATCTTCATAAATACGCAATCCAAATAAGATACACCTCTATTAAACTTCGAATTCATAACCAACTTTAGTTCACGCTTTCATTTGACTTTTACCTTGTGTTGATTTACAGAACCACTACTTTATCTTTCTCGTGCAATAAATAGAGATTCTACATGTAAATACATATTTTTCATTTCGTTTCTTTTATCTATTAGCCTTAATTAGTTCCATTTGTTGTAGACTAAAATGCCCTGTGTATTTCCTCCGAAAGAGCAAACCATTCAATCATGCTAAGTTATAGAGGCATCAAAGTAAACTGGAAATGCTTGAAATACCAAGGAAGTTAGCTTTTTGAGGTAATCTATTGATGGTGTTCCAAGCATCATTTTAGTTAGAACACCATTTATGTGTGTCACTCACTAACCCGACTTAATCAAAGTTGCGTTGCGCAACACTCATTAAAGGGACAAGCACTCTCTAGTCTCTACCAAATTCAAATCTGATACCTCTGATTTAAGGGTGAAGGGGAAATTTTCCAGTAGCCTTAGTAAAACAGCATTTACAATTACAACTAATTGAGCAGATTGTGTTGTCCCCTCATATTCAAACCTGATACCTCTAGTTTAAGGGTGAAGGGGAACTTTTTCAGTAGCTTTAGTGAAACAGCATTTACAATTACAACTAATTGAGCAGATTGTGTTGTCCCCCTCCATCTACTTGAATCACCTAGGTTCGAACCCGAAATCTCTGATTTAAGGTGAAGAATCTTTTTCAGTAGCCTTCTAGTAAAACAACATTTAAAATCAAAGCTATTTGAGCACTGTAATGCTAGGTAATTCAGGTAGAAGATGGAGGGCGACAACACAATCTGTTGAAGGTGAAGCCAATCAGACCAGAATGAACCAAAGGAAAAACATCAAACTAGACTTCAGATACTTGGCCAGACACAGAAAATCAATATTACCCTAAACCTGTGTCTAGTACCTAGACATAACAGCTAACAGAGGACAATCAATTACAACTTCAATAGCATCTTCTATATATCTCAAGTAACTCCTCTTGCACACCACCAAAGGATGTGGTGCGGTGGATGAAACTACTCATCCCTTAACCAGAGATCTGAGGTTCAAGACCTGGGTATGGGAAAAAATTGACAGGGTGCGCTTTCCCATAAATGGATTCTACCCAGCCCGAATCCGGATATCGTCGAGCACCAATGCATGTACCAGACACTGGGTGGAAAAAAAACTCCTCTTACACTCTTAAGGCCAAACATGGTTTCTCTGTATGCTTGCCAGTTACTTTAGCAATCGATGTAGTGAAAGCAATCACTACCAATATAACCATTCAGTGCATCAACATTGATAAATACAAAAAAAATCAAACTGTCAAAACCAATTCATCAAGTATACTGTAAGATGACTAGCTGCCAACATATATTATATTTCTGGGCAAAGGAATTTGTAGATACAAAATTCGTAGTCAATCACAAATAAATGAATTATTTCCAGACTACTTTTCTACTATCTAAAACGTTCTAACTGGGCAAAACAGTCAGCAATTAATTTCAACTATGTGCAACAAGTTTTCATATTAACATAGCCACCAAAAGTTCACTATATAATCCGTACACAAAAAATCCAGCAAAACACCTAATGAAGAATTCATCTAACTTCAGTTACGAACACTCCATTCACTTTTATAGATGATGCATACTTCCTTTTACGTTTTGAGGTACAAGATGCTTTGCGTGGTGATGGTGAATACTCTAGGCGGTAACTGATGAGTGATGGTCCAAAAATACTAAATTTCCCTGACTTGCTAAAAGCATTTTCGGCATCATCGCGCCTCTTGAAAACAAGTTTTGCTCGTTTGTTCTTGTGAATAAGTTCAGTCTCAGATTCATAAAGTGGGCCATACTGACTAAATATTATGTTTAGATCTGCTATGGGAGGAACCGATTCTAAATCTGAAAAGTTTAGAATCAGTGCAGTTGGAGAGTATTCAGAATTTTCATTCACAAGATCAGATAGACTTTCTCTTTCTGAATTCCCAACAAAGCCGTCTACTTCTTGTTTATTGTCCAAGTTTGGAGAATTCTCCCGTTCAGCATTAGGAAAATCCTCTTGAATTTGGACCTCCGGATCAAATAACACCTGATCTTCGGGGTTGCATTGAATAATCCTATCAGTCCCATACGAGTCCGCAATACCTTCTAGTGACAAAGTTTCAGCAGACGCTGAGTTGAATGAACTTTTTCCTATATGCTCTTCTGTCATCTTTGCGTGGTCTCCTGACTCAGTAGTTTCTGAGCAAGTTAAATTCCTATAATCACAGAACAAACCAGCTTGTGACATCAAAATACTATACGCATTCATGGGATCCGTGGCAGCCGAATAGAGCTTTGAGAGCATTTCTGTTGGAGAAGGAAACTCTTCTGGAGTCAACTGTTCCCCTTCAGGTTTTACGAGACCAAGTTATGAATCTCCAAAACCAACATTTCTTAACTTCTCACTATGCCCATTAGTCCTTCTTCCGGAGTTCCTGTCAGTAGACTTGAGAATTGGCTTTGCAGTTTTTCCACTGCTTGGTAACAACATATTTTCCTTCTTTTTGCGTTCAAATCACTAGGCAAAGAATCAAATGCCAAATGTCTTTTCTCCGAAGAAACAGACTTCCTCATTTGCACAGTTCTCCCTCTAGATTTCTTCTGATCATTTGGTATGCCTGAACTGCTCCCATACATCAAAATGGACATTGATTTCTTCTTTTTACTAAGGTGCTCATCAACCCCCGAGCGTCGAGGACGCTTTGAAGAGGAAGTACCTTGGACGTCAGAATTTCCCTCCGATGCCATATCACTAGCATCTTTCTTTGCAAGCAGTGGTTCAACATCACTATCACTCTCCAACAAATCATTAAATTCATCTATTACTGGGAGCTGATAATAACTCTTCCAGCGGTTAAATGCTGCCAATTGAGCTTTTGCCAACACAAATGACAATCTGTCAAACCCTGAATGTGGAGCTGCAGCTACTGACTTCAGCGTTCTAACAAGTTTGGTAGCATTAAGTGAGGTTTCATCCGAAAAAATGTCACCTCCGATTCTCGTGCTTGACTCTTTCTGGATACCAGCATTCACATCAATCTGAGATTTCATTTTTCCCCGGGTCTCCTCTGCAAACATGGGCAGACCAGCCCAAACTCAAACCGTCTAGCAACCTCATCTAGAGCACAGTCCACCGCGTGACAAAATCGTTCTGAATTGCTCTGTTTCTCCATTTGAGAGAAATACATTCTAAATGGCTTAATGCTAGATGCTTCAATCCATGCAAATGTCTGGTCACCAAAATAAGCTATCAGATAGCAGTCTTTTTTAAAGTATTTCATCGCTTTGTCTGATGTAGCATAAGGCTCAAATATCTGCCCAGGCCACCATGGATGACTCCTCACCTTACCCCATACTAAATCGGACACGGAAAATTTACCATCCTCTTCCATTCTCTCATTATCCCCTCGTCTCTCTGGAACGAGAACATTGGGCCCAACAACTTCTATCAGCCATGTTTCGTCTAATTCGTCTTGATTCCCATTGATATCAATCACATTGGAATCATTGTTGACTGTTATACCATCAGATACATATTCATTTTTCCCACCTAATACCTCTTGCATGTCCATGTTATCGACTGCATTCCCCTATCCGGCTAGATGTGAAAATCCCCTCAGATCAACCACGAGTTCACCATCAAGCCCATCGTATCCCAAAACCCCCGTTTGATTTTCGAGATCGCCTGAACCTAAATCAACTTCAACATCTAAACCTTCCATTTGCACTCTTAAACCCTCACCAATCTGACCTTCTCCAAAAACCCTAACACCATCGACGACAGATTCACCAACTAAACCCTGATCACTTCGATTCTGCATTAGGGTTTCATTTTCATTTCCAGATTGATCAATACCAACACCATTTGCCTCGTTTCTCGCCAAATCATTAACAACTTCGAGATCACATGAATCCTAATCAATTTCCCCATGTAAACCTTCTAATTTCACTCTTAAACCCTCACCAACCTCATTACCTTCTCCAAAAACCCTAACCCCATCAAAACCCTGATCACTTCGATTAATTAGGGTTTCATTTTCATTTCCTGATTGATCAATAATAACACCATTTGCTTCGTTCCTCGCCAAAGTATTAATCTCGCCGGTTTAAGTCAATATGATAGGATTTTGCCGACATGAAGAAACCCTAACAAATACACAACATATAATTATACACACACATATACATACATCAACGGAAAAAAATTTAAAAATGAAAAATAAAAATAAAATAATATAGCCTTTGTAGACACAGTTACGTAACTGATGATGTGGGTAGAAGGTGACAGATATGTGTAGAATTATTGAGGTGCGTGATCGAAAATTAATTTTATTAAAAAATGATGCTATTTCAATTTGCGTGAATGTATAAACTATAAAGGACTGTTGTTTGAGTTGATCGATCTTTGAAACGACACATGTCATTATTTGTCGTGACAAAAAGCTTATATGCACTTAACAGTTACTCCATGGCCCATTTTTTCTTTGGTGGGTCCGATTAACTTTAAATAAATTTATGTTCAAAATTTTATTTTGGAAATAAAACTACTTTATTAAAGGTAATTTCATTCAAAACTTAAACTCAATAGGAGTATCAAATATGACCAAATTTAATAAGAAGCAAGCAAGGATAAATAGTACAAATGGAAAATTAAACGGAATAACCTTAATCCCCAAGGACGCCATGAGCTTTGAGTCTCCACGCTGGGAACTTGGTTATGTTTTGCAGCTTAAAAGTTAGGCAAAGAGCTATAAGATCCCAGAGCAAACATTAGATAATATGCTTGTTTTCTTTATCAAATTCAGAATGTGTTACAATGAAATGAAAATCTCTATTTATATTAGAGCTAGGTCGTGCATACTTGCATTTAAAAGTAATAATGCATATTGCCTAAGAGAATTATGAAAATGATTGACAGCTTATGTAGGTCTTTTCTTTGGACTGGAGATGCAACTATATCAAAGAAGACCTCTGTATCTTGGGCTAATACTTATCTTCCAAGGGCAGCAAGAGGGCAAAATGTAATGAACTTATGCCTGTGGAACAAAGCTGCAATTATAAAATATCTCTGGTTATTTCTGAAAAGAAAGAATGTTTGTGGATAAAGTGGGTCCACATATACTATATGAAAAACAACCCTATGGAAACATGCACTATCCCTAATAATGCTATTTGGGTAGTAAGAAAAATACTTGAAGCCAAACAATTTATCATGCAAGCCGTAGCGGAACTTGTCCAAAATATTAAGGGGAGCGGTAATTACTAACTAAAATATTATAATTGAAATTTATAAGAACAAAATATAATTTTATCAAAAATTCAAAATAACATCAACACAACAAAAATATAATATATAAAAGGAAATACGTATCTAGAATTAAAGTGTTGCCCTTCGTTCTTTTAAAGACTTGAAATCATTAATGTGATGTGCATAGACTGATTGAACAAGTCTTGAGAAGATTTCAATGCATTATTGTGAGACGAACACGGACTCTCAACAGTATGATTAAGCAAATCACAACTCTTCCCAGCATTGACCTTTTTCCATGCTTTAAACCATTTTCTAGTAAAGACATCAGCTCCAGGATGCCCACTTGGCTTTTTACTGAACAAGTAACAAAGCAAACAATAAGCAGCATCATTAGTCGGTGAGTACTCTAGCCATGAAGGGAAATTTTTGAACCAAGATGCTTGAAATCGTCTTGGATGCTTATCTCTATTGAGGGGATATTTTTCAACTTGACATTGATAGATAAACTCTTCAAACTTCATCTCTTCGATTCACTTGATATTCTCAAATTTGGGGACGTTTCCGGGGTCACGTTCTAAACAATTGACATCAAATTCATCCGTGGTGACTTTTTGAATCTTGCAAGGTTGTTCATCCAGTTGAACCGTTTGATCATCGGAATGGTGCTTTCCGGGTATCGATGTTGAAGCTATACAATTTTCATCTTTGTTGGAAGCTTTCCTCTTGAAAAATGCATCAATTTTCTTAAGTTTGACCATCGTACCACTCCTAAAAAATACATAAATCAATTATCAAATATAACATCTAAATCTGAAAACATAACTAAGTCAGAGAAATTCGACTTTTAAAGCCTTAATCTTTTAATTCCACTCCCATAAGCCCAAAATAGTCTCGTATATGATGAAACAAATATAAAGTTGTAATCTTTTGCTTATTTAAAAGAAACTCATATCAAGAATTACCCATTAAAACCCATATCTTGTATATTGGAAATAACATGTAATTGCTTATGTTGCAACTATGCATCCAAGGCATACTAGATTTATGTTTTGTAGAAGAAAAAGAAACTCAAATAAATAAATAAATATTCTGCAGTTAAGTATTACCAGAGACGGAGAGACGAGTGGAGAAAAATAAATTGTGAGAGAGTGGAGCCGTGCTGCGAGTGTGAGTTTGTGAGTCGCTGGTGCCGCCGAGAAAGTGACGGGATTTAAGATTTTTAAATCGTGAGTAGTATATATAAAAAAATTAATTTTTTGAGTTTTTTTAGGGGGGCCACAGCTCCCCTCCGCTCCTACCATAATCCGCCACTGCATGCAAGCACTATCACTACAGGGTGATCTACAAAGAAGGCTTGCCTTAGTTGTGTATCAATCCAAGTTCTCTATTAAAAAGATGTATGTGTCAATGATACCACCCTTTCCTAAAGTGCCTTGGAAGAGTCTTACAATGCATCATAATGTGCATCCTAGACACAACTTTATAGTTTGGTTGGCTTTGTGGGGAAAATTGGCTACTGTTGACACGTTACTTAAGTTTGGTATTCAGGTACCTCCTACATGTGTGTTCTGTTATGCAGTTGATGAAACATTTCAACACCTGATCTTTAGTTGCTGCATCATCAAGGCATTATCGCAAAGACTTCTTCTCTGGATGGAATTCAAAAGAAGTATTGAGACTTGGCAAGAAGAATCCACATGGGTGGTAAATTGGGCTAAGAAGAAATCTGACCTTGGAGCCATTTGTAGGATTTTGTGGGGTTCAAAACATATAAGTAGGCACAACGTACGTTTAAAATTTTATTCTACTTATCCCAACAATTTCTTCTGGTATGGTTATATGACAATAAAAAACATGTAATATAAAATATGAACACTTACAGGTTGTATTATCTGGAGTCTTTACTTAGGGATTACACGAGACTGTCCCTTCGACTGCAAGCACAATGCTGCGGTGTATTCCTCTGTCAAGAAAGCCAGGAATCATGGCAGAAGTTTGAGAGAGTTTCGTCCTAGACTCTAAATCTAGCAAGTTTATAAGAATTGGTATGTTAATTAACAATTGGGAGTGTTGTATTTATAGTTGAAATTAGGACAACAAATCAGATTAGGGTTGGGCTCCAAGCCTGGCCCAAAAATTGAGGTGCAGTGGGCCAGTCTGATTGGGCACACTGCCGGGTCGGCGCCGCGACGCCCTTCGTAAAATCTCATTTCCCATTTTTATTTAATATATATATCTATTCAGCACATTAAATCCAAAATCTAATTTTGATTTAATGAAATAATTCCATCTAATAGAAATTATCCCATAGTTATTATCAATTTAAATATCTCGATCCCAAATCGAATATTTAATACTTTCTCAATACACCCTTATATCGAAGAGACAATCGACATAGTGTGACTCTATAGGCCTTCATATATCGACATTAATCCAATTAAGGTCCATACGGAACTCCTAGACTGCGTCGTACGACGAACTCAATATATGAAGTACGTTTACACGAATCCAGCAAATATAACGTTTATGTGAGATGATAAATTCCTTTCATTCACGACACACTCGATCAAGCTTAGGAGTTGCCATGTGTCTATTCAAATGGTTTGATCACTTTATCTCATATATATTAGTCGACAACTAGACCATATTCTAAATATGTCTCTTGCATTGGCCAATGACTTGGTCGACCTAATATCACTGAGAGGTTGAGTGCTCTCTCGAATATCCAATCGAGGAATAAATCATATTCTTGGCTCAATTACCACCTTAATTTACATCATAATGTACCCAACACAAGCCGTGTCTTATTCTATAAGGAATTTAAGCTTAGGACAGGGTCAAAGTACATTATTCTGTAAACAAGGTACGTATTGACCTCAAGTCAAAGGACTTTTATATCCCACACGCTGATAACACTCTAGACATGTCTAACAAATAGTTTATCAGCGGGGTATACCAATATTTTCCAAAAGTATCCACGTGTCCATCACTAGTAGCAGGTGAGACATACTACATTCTCTAAGAATGTGATGCAGACCACATGTCGACTTATAACATATCATCGATATCTCATTCTCGATGATCATTAGTCGAGGTTATTTTAGAGTTACGCTCTATCATCAATATCTCACTCTATTAATGACAACGTAAGCTCAAGTGATGCATATTAATGAATAATTACAAATAATCAGTTAATAATTCAATAATTGCAAATGCCATAAATATTAATCTTATTAATAATACGAATGTGTTCAAATACATTTGTCTCTAATAATGATTGTCTCTAGGACATACATACTTTCACCATCATAAGTTGTTGAATTCCTTTGCCATGTTTGTAACTATGGTATGGAGGAAAAGGAACTAGTTGAGATTCCAAAAAGGGCATTACTCACCTGATAAAATTTGCAAAGAGATAGCACTGCATATCCACAGCAGAGGTAGAGGACTAAAGAAGTGGCGAGGCTGGTTATTACAACACAACTCCATCCCCTGAAGATCTTGTTGTTGCTGCTTAGTACTTTTTTGCTGATTTTTCTACTTTATGTACTAGCTCTAGTTTATGAATCTGTATTATCCAGTCTTTTGATTTGTTAGCTTAGACATAAGTTTGATGTAGCTAGACTCCTAATGTAAGTTGAGTCTTGGGTAGTTTTATTTATGAGAAACAGGAGGTCAGACATGTTTGGTTTTGTAACTTGCACTTTAGTTTAAATAAAATCATTTATTTATAAAAAAAAACAATAATGCATATTAAAGATTGGAGAGAGACTCGGGATCTCTCGTAACAGACTAATAGTTGTCTGTTGAGTTTACCCCTGCGCGATCGGTGAACTGACATGCTCCTCCGGATGATCCTTCATAATCTTCATCCCCGGAGGCGAAAAGCCAAGTTAGGTTTTCGGTATTCACACGTGTTTTCCCGGAACATCTCGTTTACCGACTCAAACCTGATTTGCCACTCATTGCCACATGTCAACACCTGATATGTTCACTTGGCGTATGCATATTTTGCCGTAGAAACAACCTCTTGCAGAAATGGGAGGTAAGACTACATACAATAGACTCTTGTGATCCGGCCCTTCCCCGGACTCCGCGCATAGCGGGAGCTTAGTGCACCGGGATGCCATTTTTTACAATGTCGTAATGCGAGATACTTCATTCTATGCAAAGGCCTGGTCACCAAATATGATATATATATATATATATATATATATATATTATACTAACAATATTTTCTGTACACAAATATACCTTAGACATTATATAAAATAATGTTAAAGTCTACGTGAGAATTATTTCTTTCTTATTTTGTAATCAAACTGAAAGAAATAATCATTTGATTATTTTCATTGATTGAAGGGCTATATATACAAGTTATATATTTCCATAATAGGAGAATCTTATTCCTATTCTATTCCTAAAACTTTATTCTACTTGGATACTAATTATACAATTATGGTAATACAAATATTATGGTAAGTATAAAATACTATTTACACTACAACATTACCTAAAGTAGGAGACTAAAACGTTACCTAATTTATCTACCATGTACACAGTTTGTACACCAAAACCGAGAGACTAATATACACAATATACACATGTATATTGTGTATATTTAACACAAACGACACCCTAGTGAAGGACCAAAGCAAGCATGGAAAACTATTTTTTTTAACAGAGATATTTCATATATTACTACGAGATCCCAAAATATTACAAAATGGAGTAGTAGTTTTTAGGATAGATAAGTTCCCCATCTTAGCAAGCCTATTACATACCAGAGCATCTAGATTTTTACATGAAACATTACTTCCTTCCATATCACTAGTAACTAGTAGGTTAACATAACTTGGTGGAGTAGCATAGAATTTTATGGAGGTAGGATTGGACTTTCTTGAAGCTTCCTTCGCCATTTTATGAGCTATTTTGTTGGCATGTCGAAAGTTATGCCGGATCGTCACCAGCTTCTGCCAGAACATTAACCATCTGCACGAGAGAATCAAAGAGTTATGAACAATATATCCATTATATAGGGTGTGTATGACCTCTGTACAGTCGGTTTCAATCTCCAAAGGTGATATATTCCTGGTAATAGCTAATTGTAAACCTTCTTGGAGGGCCAGGAGTTCTGCATGAAGAGGGGAGCTTACATTGGTCCATTATTGAAAACCAACTACCCAGCTTCCATCCCAATGACGTACTACTCTCCCTATTCCCCCTAGATTAGATTTAATGCAGTATGCTCCATCAATATTAAGTTTATACGACCCAGTAGGGGGAGGAAACCATTTAATTTGAATTTCCAGTTTGGGGTTATGAAATCTTTCTTTTTTAGAAAGGAGATGGTGTTCAGTAGCTCTCATGATGATCATCTTATAGCTAATACTAGTGTTAGTATTATTATGATTGTTATTATTTCTATTTATCCAAATGTTCCAAATAATAAAAGGAAACAAAATATCCCAAGTTGGAATGTGAGGGGAAGGTTGGGGTGGCTATGTATGATGCAGTCAAGCCAATGTGAGAATCGATGATCCATATAATTAATACCCAAATCTTGCCACATGTTAATATCTGTGGAATAGTGTAAATCTCCTTTGATGGGTGTCATTTTATTAATACAATATATATATAGTGTGTATAATTGTAATTCTAATGGAATAATAATCTCTATTTTACATAATTACACTAAAATATTAATTACAGAATATTGCAGAATATACGGTGAATATATGGAAATATATTCACTATCACACCCCCTCAGTCGGAGCAGGAGGAGGTCGGACGCTGAGACTGGATCGAAAGTCAAGGAACAGTTGCCGAGGAAGCCCTCTAGTGAAGATATATGTGTATTGATACGAAGAAGGAACATGTAACACCCTAACGTAACCCATGTCAACCTTATTGCGAACAAAGTGAAAATCCATCTCAATATGCTTGGTTCGTTGATGTTGAACTGGGTTATGAGACAAGTAAACAACATATATGTTGTCACAGTAAACTAAATATGTTTTACGTACGGGACAATGAAGCTCAAAAAGGAGATTTCGGAGCCAACTCATCTCTGCAACAACGTTCGCAACGGATCGATATTCTACTTCTTCACTCGAACGGAAAAGTGTGGCTTGCCGCTTGGCAGACCACGAAATGATATTATCCCCCAAAAATACACAATAGTCAGACGTAGAGCGGTGGAATAGCCAAGAGTACCCTTAACGTACCGAGTGATACGCTTAAGAGCTGTAAAGTGAGGCTCCCTTGAGTGTGCATGAACAAGCACACCTGCTGAACCGCATAGGCAATGTCGGGCTGAGTGAATGTGAGATACTAAAGAGCACCTGCGAGACTCCTATAAATAGAGGTATCGCTGACCGAATCCCCGTTATCTGCACTAAGTTTTGACTTTGAGTCGACATGAGTGGGCATGATCTTGCAGTTGGCCATTTTAGCCCGGTATATAACTTCATCTGCATACTTACGCTGACATAAGAACATGGCATGTGCTGATCTGGTAACTGATATCCCCAAAAAAATAACTCAACTTGCCCAAAGCTGTCATAGCAAATTCTGACTTAAGCAGGGCAATGATCTCGTGTTTCAGTGCATCTGAAGAAGCTGTCAGACCAATATCATCCACATATAAAAGAAGGTAAGCCGTATCAGTACCTCGATGAAAAATATATAGCGAATGATCACTTTTGCTGCACATGAACCCGATCATCGGGCAGGGAGGTTGTGACATGGTTACTGTTCAACGGGACGGGTAGGGTTGACAAATCGGATGGGGTTGGTGGCGGAACGGCTGGAGGTGGCGGATATTTTAGTGCATTTTGGACGAGAGGTGAGGTGTCCGGGTCATTAAAGAATCCGTAATCAGTGGATCAGAATTGGTGAATGTTGGCAAATGGGAAGATGTTCTCCTCAAATGTGACATGACGTGAGACTATGATTTTGCATGTGGACACATTATAGCATAAGTACCCCCTATGGTTCGATAGGATCCCTAGAAGACATACGGAGTGGTACGGGGTGCTAATTTGTTAGGGACGGTGGAGGCAAGATTCAGGTAGCAGAGACAGCTGAAAATTCGAAGGTGATCATAGGTAGGGATCCGACGGAATAGAAACTCTGTAGGGTTCCTATTTTAGAGCTTACGGGTAGGTAGAATATTAAGGAGATATTCTGCCATTTTTAATGCATATACCCAAAAGTTAGGGGGAAGAGACACATGAAAAAGTAAGGTACGAATCATATTGTTAATGGTGCGGAGAATGCAGAGAATTCGTTCGGCTTTACCATTTTGAGGGGAAGTATGGGGAAGGAGAAATGAAATACCATGCCATTAGCCGCACAGAATTTGTGAAAGAGAGAATTATTAAACTCACGACCATTGTCATATTGAAATATATTTATTTCCTTTTCAAATTGTGTTTTAACATACGTACGAAATTCAAAGAAACTTGGAGTAGACCTGAGATTTATAGTGGAGCGGGTAGACCCATAGGAAGTGTGAAAAATCATCCAAGAATATTAAGTAATATTTATGTAACACCCCGTACTTTTAGGCGATGGTTTGATCATCTAGACAGATGCAAGTACACCCGAGCCTTGGGATAATTATGTCATATCACGTATGCAAATAGAGGGCTTAGTATATAAAAGGATGCGGTCCCGAATTAATTTAGGACTTAATAGTGGGACAACAATGATCGACTAATTGATAAATTATAGCAAGAGGCCAGTCACTTAATTAAAGAAGCAGGGTGGCACATTGGTGTGTATGTGGCATCAATTAGGATGCTCCACCGCCAAAGATTGGCTAAGTGGGAGACAATATGATGAGAATTCATTATTTAGTAATTAGTTAGGCATATCTTTAAAAGGGGAAAAACGTTAGGATAAGAGATCATTAAGTAGTAGTTTCAAGAGGTAAAAGGAAGCAGTACGTTCACAACAAAAAAATGGAAAAAATGATGAGAACTCATTCACTGTTCGTAAAGGCTCCCTATCAATTTCAATATAACCATTCGAATTCAATTTAAAATCTGGTGTTGTGCTTCTGGACAGTGTTAGTAATAATAGCAACCTTCTTGACTTAGATAATTAAGTGGAAGCGAGGTATGTTAAGGCAAATTAAATCCTTCTTTCTTTTGGCATATTCCATGTAAACAAAATGCAAACTAATATTGTTCCATAATTTATTCTACTCTTAGTAGTTAAGGATGTTCATGTTATTGATTCACTATGTTGAAAGTATGTCTAAATATGGTTCTAAACCCTTATTGATGTATCTAGGAAAGATGTTAATATTCTCAATGTTAGCCGAATGTACATGTTAACATTCCCAATGTTAGTTGAAGGTACATGTTAACATTCCCAATGTTAGCTGAAGGTACAAGGATATTATGTCATCCGATAAGTTCAGAATGTTTCATTGTCATTCATGCATTTTCATTTGCATTATATTCATATATTACCCTGGACCCACATGTATTATATACACTACTATATGGTATGAATTATATATATATATATATATATATATATATATATATATATATATATATATATAGGGGATGGGGAAAAGGGAATGACGTTATATACACGTCACCACCTGCAGCTGGTACAGATTATCACTAAAAAGGAAGATGCCCACGGAGGCCAATATGATATGATGCCCAAAGAGGCCGATATGAAATGATGCCCACAGAGGTTGTTATGGGAAGGAAGATGCCCATGTGTGGCCAATATTTATATGTATACCGCATTTTCATTGTGCATAATATTTAGGCATATGTATTAGGGCCCTCAGAGGCATTTACTGCTGGCCAGCCCTTTCTGTCGGCTGTTGGTGTTGTTGGTTGTTTTTTCAGCTATCTTTGTCGACTGTTTCTATTTCAAATTATTATGTATCTCTGTGATGGTATTTCTTATGCCTGACATACTCGGTACATTAGTCGTACTGACGTCTCTTTTGTTGGGGGACGCTGCGTTTCATGCCCGCAGGATCGCGTAGACAGGGAAATGATCCACGTTAGTAGGTTGCTGACTCAGTGAATTTTGGACCACTCCCCTTGTTTCAAAGTGTCGATCTAATCTCGGTACGATATATTTTTACATGTATATATGGGTATGGCGGGGCTCTGTCCCGACCTTTTGATATCACATACTCTTTAGAGGCTTGTAGACATGTGTCCTGTGTGTAGTAGTCTTGTATGGCCTTGTCGGCCTTGGTATATATATAAGTTAGGTTTTCTGGTTAAGATTTTACATAGTCCCTTTTTCGGCTTACTATTTTTCATATGTCAGTAAAGTATTGGGGGGGCCTTGTGGTCCGTGTTTGGGTATGATTGGATGTTGATTGTATGATTAGTGGTACTCGGCAAGTAAGGTCCGGGTACCCGTCGCAGCCCTCCGGTTTGGGTCGTGACAATTTATGACCCAATTTGCTAGCAATAGGAGAGGTCCATAAATATGTATGAATAATATCAAAGGGAGAAAAAGTAATACTCAGAGATGACGTAAACAGAAGTCTAACATGCTTTCCAAGATGACAATAGTAGCATTTTTGGGCAAGGTTCCCTTTATTATTTAATTAAATTGCGGTTTCTAAGAAAATAAAAAATATGTGCGCCGGGATGTCCAAGTATACTATGCCATTTTGAGAAGGAGATTGTAGTTAGAGATGCGGGAGGATTGACACTGGCAGTGGACGTGGATAAAAAAGGATAGAGGTCCTAAGAAATCTCCCCGTTCGTAGGTCATTCACAGAAAAACCAAACGGGTCAAAATCAATAGATACATAATTATCAGTTGCAAATTTTCTAACAGAAATTAGGTTCTTGATAATGTTAGGGCATATATGACATGTTTAAGGGAGAAGTGGGGTGCGGTGGTGGAGTTTGTGTATGGCCAAACCCTTGAATTGAAATATGATGACCATTTTTTACCATAATAAATTGAGGAGTATTAAAATTGTGCAGCTAAGGGAGATTACCATAGTTGTGAGTGAGGTGAGAAGTGACGCCAGTATCCATATACCAAGTGTCATCGGGCTGTTGAAGGTTCAAGGTGCTGAAAGCCTTGCCTAAATTGGTTGGAGTGAGGTCGGTAGTGGACTGTTGGGTTGCGAAAAAGTGGGCCTGATGGCTAGAGCACGTCGGGTGTGACGCTGGGTGGGCTCCCAAGATATTGGGCCACAGTTGTTGCCACTGTTGTAATTGGGCTGCGACTGCTGGAAAAGTGCTGGCCTAGTTTCCGTATAGTTGCCAAGGTAGTGGGCCGGCCCACTATGTTACGTGTTGTGCCTGTTGTGGCTGGTTAGCAGTGTTGGCCCATCCCCCTCGGCCTTTTCCTTTGCCTCCCCGGCCAACTCAGCGGCATCGGCCTCTACCACCACTACAATTGTTCTGCGGTGGGTGGTCGTCAGAGTGCGCTGGTTGGTCCCGCGACAACCCACAAATGCCTTGGGGTTTTGTTCATCTTGTTTAGCTCATCACGTCTCCTCTAATAACAATTGGGACCACACTTTGTTGAAACTCGGTAGGGGATCAACCTGTTGGATCATCATTGCAAGTGTGTCGTATTCACCTTTTGGTAAACCATTAATCAACTGCAGAACCATTTTTGTGTTAGAAATTGGCGTACCCACATTAGATAATTGGTCAACAATCAATTTTAATTATTTGCAGTAGTCAACCATATTTGTAAAATTTTCAAGACGGGTGGTGTTGAATTGCTCCTCAAGATACACGTTACGTGTATGTTTGTTGTCTTGAAAAATTTCCTCCAACCGTGTCCATAACTCTTGAGCTGAAGCTCCGGTCTTCTTAATAGTATGAAGCAAATCCTTGGAGATAATGCTATAGATCCACTGCTTGACGATAGCGTCAAGTCGTTTCCACGTCGTGTTGTCGACGTCAGGTGGGCAGGGAAATGTGGTATCAATGTGGTCAAGCACGTTGAAAGCACATGCATGAATTTGGAAAAGTTCAACCCACGACGCATATTATTCATCCTCTTGATCAAGAATCAACGGGATGAAGTTCTTGATATTGGTTACGGCGAAAGTCTGATGAAATGTGTTGGGGTTGGAAGAGGGAGGAGGATTGGTGACGTCTGGTATTGAAGAAGATGAAGCAGGAAAAGCTATGTGGGTCGTGGGTGACGCCATGAGGGCTGCCGGAACTACGTTAAGAAAGAGGGGGGAGTTTCAGGACGTATACGAGTGGTATATCGGGCAATATCAGCCGTATAAAAGATGTATATCGGCTGATGAAGGTTGTATATGAGTTGAATATTGCCGCAATTTAGGGTATATCAGTCGTATACAAAGTGTATATCGGCTGTTATGCTAGGGTTTGGCGTCTGGAAAAAAAAGAGAAGGCGGGGAGGGGCGGCCGAGTATAGGGTTTAAGGTAGGGAGGGATTTTTGGCTCTTGATACCATGTAGAATAGTATAAATCTCCCTTGAGTGGAGTCCTTTCATTAATACAATATATATAGTGTGTACAATTGTAATTCTAATGGAATAAGGATCTCTACTTTACATAATTACACTAAAATATTAATTACATAATATACGGTGAATACATGGAAATATATTTACTATCAGTATACAGAGGGACATTCCATGAATATATGAAGAGTAGATTCATTTTCTAGTCTACAGACAGGACATAATTCATCTATATTAATACCTATGTGTTTTAACCAAACTCGACTAAGGATTCTATCATGATAGCAAAGCCATAAAGGAATTTTGTTAGGGCAAGAAAGATTCCAAATTCACGTGAAATTCTTACTATGGTTAACTATTGATTTGCCTATCAGATTATAACAAGACTTAGTAGAGAAGTTAGTCATTTTTTCATTAGGATACCAAATGGCCTGATCAGAAGAACTATCAGGTAAAGGTAGGGAGGGAGATGGATTGAATTCTATTAATTACCTCAAGAGGTAGCTCAAATGAGAGACAAGAGAGGTTCCATATACCTTCCTAATTAAAGTCCTTAATGGAGCACTTTATATCGGAAGAATTTAAAGGACCTTGAATATAATATCTAAGTGTACCATTATTAGGAATCCATCTACTGTTCCAAAGATCTAATTTGGTTTTCTTGGTTGGTTGCCAAAGAATCCCTTTAGAACAGACCTCTCATCATTTGAATAGAGATTTTCAAATGAAAGAAGTAGCAGTTTTAGAGGTAATATTAGCGTATTTTCTAGCTAGGAGAGTGGACCAAAGAGAGTGTTGGTTATTCAAAATTCGCCAAGCTAGACTACCTAGAAGTGCTATGTTTTTCGATTGAGCAGTTCTTGTTGGGATACAGTTGTTACAGAGAATGGGAAGTAAGTAACTATTACAAGTGTAAGAAAGGATAAACTAAATATTACAATAAATTGGAAATCAAGAACTTAACAAACTGCTTGTGTGATTTGGTGAGTCAAGTGATGACACTCTGTCTTTAAGATAAGATTGCCCCGTATACCTCCTTTTACGTTGTCGGACAATAGTCTCCAAAGATACAACAACAACTTAACAATTGAGAAAAGGAAACTCAAGTGTTACCCTTGAAGAACTTTGCGTATAGACACTTTGCTAGAGAGGAAAAAGATGAATTCAAAAAATTATGGAGTATTTTCTAAGTGTTGTGTGTTCAATTGAGCCAAAGGCCTCAATTTATAGTGTAAGAAGAAGACCCCTCAACCAGCCAACTAATGGCCTTCAATAGCCATGTAATGACACTTAATTGAGAGGTTACATTCAGCCAAATAATGGCTGAATTCATGTGCCAAGTAATGGAGAATCGATGCTCCAAAACCAACCAAAGGTCAGAACTTTCCAACTTCCCATCACAACATTTTGCCTCCGAAGCGCCGCAGCTCTGTGAATTAGCGTCGTGGCTCCAGTGACTGGCCACCCAATTAGCGTTGCGGCGCTGCCTAGGAGGCGCTCCGGGGCCTCGGCTCTGACGGGGCTGCGCCGCGACCCTTCGCAGCGATTTCTGACTCGTTTCATCTTACACTTCGTACACTTCTTCCTTCTTTTACCAACGTGGAATACATTGTCATTTGGCCAATAACCGTCCATAATTCTATGTCTCAAACATATTACATACGTACCAATATCTCTTTTACTAATAAAATTTGCGATACTTGGTACAACGTGTGCACGTGTGTGGAAATGATGTTTCCGACGTGCGGGGCCCCAATTGTTTGAGTCATAAATAATGGGATATACTTAATTCCATATTAGTAAATTTCCAACAATACCCTCTTGAAAGAGATTTTGGTGCACACACATGGTGTATTTCTCAGTAATCTTTCAGCGGACCGATGTTGCATCTGGATAGGTAGCTTCCGCTTTGAACCTTTCATTGTTGAATACCATCGGACTTACTTACTGCGCGATGAATGTGATGTCTTGAACCGTCAGTGTTTAGTGTAAGCCAAGTCAACGGTACCAACACAACAACTTCCCTTACTATGTTCTTCGTCATGTTTTATCCGTTGTGGCCGTGGACACTTCTTGGATTCTTAAGTGTGTTCATTTTGAGGCAGCCTGTACTCGCACTTAAATAGGTGGTCTCCTACAAGGTATCCTGATATACCCCACTTTACAAGTGTTATGAACCATTAAAAGTTTCTCCAAACCTAACCTCAACCGGTGAGGATCATTAAAGGTTTTGGAAACTTAACCTTTACCCACACTGCAGATAACAATTATAGTCTATCGCGGGAACGACTTTGGATTTGGTGTTTTGTTATAGAAATCACTATATGAAGTGCTCATGCTTCCACCGAAGCGATCAACTGAACCTTTACAGCTTAGCTTTCCCATTAAACCTAATTCCTGGGATCTCCAGTCAGTAAGGTTGGGTTACTACTGTATTGGTCCTTATACCTTGGGTTTTAAGCCCATTCCCCTAGACATGCAGAACATCTGATCTTTGGGTAAGCCCTTTGTCAGCGGGTCCGCTATGTTATCCTTTGACTTTATGTAATCAATGGATATTATTCCCGTGGTGATCAGCTGCCTAACGATCTTATGTCTCCATCAAATATGACGAGACTTGTCGTTGTACATAGAACTCCGTGCTCTTCCTAAAGCCGACTGACTATCGCGGTGGATCATTACATAAGGTACGGGTTTGTCCCAACAAGGAACATCCTCTAAGAAGTCGTAAAGCCACTCAACTTCTTCTCATGCTTTGTCTAAAGCGATAAACTCCGATTCTATCATGGACCTAGCGATGCAAGTTTGCTTAGAGGATTTCCAAGACACAGCCCCACCACCAATTGTAAATACATACCCACTGGTGGACTTGGTTTTCTCTATATAAGATATCCAGTTTGCATCACTGTATCCCTCTAGTACAACTGGATATCTCGAATAATGCAGCCCGTAAGTTAGCGTTTATTTCAGGTATCGTAGTACTTAATTCAACGCCTTCCAATGATCATTACTTGGATTACGGGTAAACCTAGCCAACTTGTTGACTGCATAAGCAATATCAGGTCGGGTGCAGTTTGTTATATACATCAAACTACCAATCACCTGTGCATATTGCTCCTGGCATACGGATGTACCACGATTTTTATCAACCTTTTGATTTCTATCCAGTGGTGCCTTTATAGGCGAACTGTCAAACATCTCAAACTTTCTCAACACATTCTCGATGTAGTGAGACTGAGATAAGACCAGTCCGCCAGATGTCTTAGAGATCTTTATCCCTAAAATGACATCTGTGATACCCATATCCTTCATGTCGAAATATTATTTCAACATGTTCTTAGTCTTTAGAATCATGGTAGGACTGCTCCCTGTGATCAACATGTCGTCTACATACATGCATATCATGATGAACGAATTAGAGTTACCTTTCATGTAGACACATTTGTTACACTCATTAATGGTGAAACCCTTCGATAGTAGAGTACTATCAAATTTTTCATGCCATTGCTTCGGGGCTTGTTTCAGCTCGTATAGAGATTTGATAAGCCGACATACTTTCTTCTCTTACCCTGGAACCACATACCCTCGGGTTGTTCCATATAGATTTCTTCTTCCAAATCACCATTTAGGAAGGTTGTCTTGACATCCATTTGATATATCTCAAGGTCACGCAATGCTGCAATTGCAATGAATACCCGTATGGACGTCATCCGAGACACCGGGGAGTACGTGCCAAAATAGTAAAGGGCCTTCTTTCTGCCGATAGCCCTTGACTACCAACCTGGACGTGTACTTATCTATAGACCCATCTGCTTTATACTTCCGTTTGAGTATCTATTTACAACCCAACAGTTTATTTTCCGGATGAAGATCAACTAACTCTCAAGTATGGTTATGTAGAATGGAGCCTATTTCACTCTAAATAGCTTCTTTCCAGAGCGGTGCCTCTGGAGATGATAATGCTTCAGCAATTGTCCTTGGTTCATCATCAATCATATAAGCTACAAAGTCAAGACCGAAGGATTTATCCTTCCTGGCCCTTTTATTTCGCCTTAGTTCTATCTCTAGAGTCTCCAAGTTCTGAGAATCTGGAACACTAGATTTCAGATATTTAGCCACTTCGAGGTCCACTAGATCTGAACCATCTAGATCCGGGTCGTCAACGACTCCCGGTTCCTGAGAGCTTTGTTCATAACTTCGTTTGCGAGAGGTTATGTCTTTTTTCTTTCTAGGAAAGGTATCTTCAAAGAATTGAGCATTCCTTGCTTCCATGATTGTACCCCGTAGATATCTGGAATATCTGATTTATGCACTAAGAAGCGATAAGCACTACTGATATTCACATATCCGATGAATATGCAATCTACAGTCTTAGGCCCAATCTTGACCTGCTTTGGCTTGGGTACTTCAACCTTTGCCAAACAATCCCACACCTTTAAATATTTATAGGTGGGTTTCTTTCCCTTCCATGATTCATATAGAGTTTTGTCCTTACGTTATATGGGACTTTGTTAAGAATCGTATTAGCGGTAAGGACAACTTCTCCCCACATATTTTGCGAAAGACCGGAATTGATGTACAAGACATTCATCATTTCCTTCAATGTGCGGTTCTTGCGTTCCGCCACACCGTTCGACTGAGGTGAGTATGGAGCCGTCGTTTGATGAACAATGCCCAATTCGACACAATATTCCTCAAATGGAGCTACATATTCTCCCCCTCTATCGCTACGAATGGATTTAATCGGCATGCTTAGTTGGTTCTCAACTTCTGCTTTGTAACGTCGGATCGCTTCAAAGGCTTCATCCTTACTTTTCAACAAGCAAAGGTAACAATACCTTGTTCTATCATCAATGAATGTCACAAAGTACTTGTTCCCCCTCTAGTTTATGCAAACTTCAAATCACATATATCTATGTGAATAAGTTCTAGAGGAGCGATATTCCTTTCGACAGATCGAAAAGGAAGATTTGTGAGTTTTGCCTCTACGCACACCTCACACTTATGTTGAGGGTTTACACCGATAGACGGCAATAACTCCAACTTTACCAACCTTTGGATGGACTTGTAGTTGACATGTCCTAATCTATGATGCCATAAATTAGAGGACTCAAACAAGTAAGAGGAAACTTCAATATAATTGCTTGTACATAATACATACATGGCGTTAACTTTGAAGAGGCCTTCACAGATGAATCCTCTTCCCACAAACGTTTCATTCTTAGTGATTACAAATTTATTGGACTCAAACACTAGCCTAAAACCAGCATTAACCAATAAATGACCTGAAATTAATTTTTTTCTAATCTCAGGAACATGCATCACCTTCTTCAGAGTGAGCTCCTTTCCAGAAGTCATCTTCAGGACTACCTTTCCTACCCCCAACACGTCAGAGGAAACGTTGTTGCCCATGAACATCTTCTTGTTTGTAACCGGTGTATAAGTGGAGAAGGCATCTCTATTGGAACAGATGTCTCTTGAAGCACCTGTGTCCATCCACCATTGCATGGGATTCTCAACAAGGTTTGCTTCTAGCACCACTGCTGAGAACTCATCAATCATGTCGTCCAGAAACATGTCTTTGACGACGTTAACCTGTGCCTTGCCCTTAGCCTTGACCTTCTCTTATTTCTCAGTCTTGAGCTTGCGGCAGTCCTTGATCATATGACCAGGTTTCCCATAGTGGTGACAGTTTCCTTTGAACTTCTCCGTCACTTGGGTCTTGCCGTTTTTCTGGAACTTGCGCTTCTTGCTTGGGTTCCCTTTGGCCTCAACCAGATTTGCCTTTGTCTCAGCGGGTTGTTTACCCCTAGGCAATGCCTTCTTATTATCTTCCTGAATTTGGAGTTTGATAATAAGTTCTTCAAAATGTCATTTCCTTTGTTTTGAGTTTTAAGTAACTCATAAACTCATTCCACGAGGGAGGTAACTTTTCAATCAGTGATGCAACCAAAAACTGCTCATTTGATTTCATACCTTCCAAATCCAGGTGATGTAGAATCATTTGGAATTTCTGGACTTGGAACATCACTATTTTACTATCCACCATTTGAAATTTCAGAAATTTTCCAACGATGAATTTCTTAGTACCTGCATCTTGTGCGTTGTACTTCTTCTGCAGTTTCTCCCACAACTCTTTAGCAGTGCCTACGGTGCAATACACCGTGTAGAGAGGGTCCGACAAGCAATTCAATATATAGTTCTTACACATGAAATCATTATGACTCCATGCATCAAGAACCATCTTCATGCCATTAATGACATGGATACCTAGGCCCCCTTCAGCCGTTTCAGTAGGCGAAGGGTCCATTTCATCTCCAGCTTGTGGATCATCTTCTGTTAGGAAATGAGACATTCCCATAACAGTCAGATAGAATAACATCTTCTGTTGCCATCTCTTGAAATTGGAGCCCATGAACTTTTCTAGGCGTTCATGATGGAATCCAGTGGGTGGAGGAACTGGAGCGTTCCCTTGAGCAGTAGTAAAGGCGTTGGATGAGCCTTGAGCAACCGGAAAGACATTAGGTGTGCCTTGAGCAGTGGGAAAGGTAGAGGGATTGCCTTGAATAGCAGCATCAACAGATTAAGAAGTAATTTGTTCTTTTCCAATCATCTTTCTAAGTACTTACAACAAATCTTGTCTTAAAATTATTGGGATACAGTTGTTGCAGGGAACGAGAAGTAAGTAACTATTACACGTGTAAGAAAGGATAAACTAAATATTACAATAAACTGGAAATCAATAACTTAACAAACTGCTTGTGTGATTTGCTGAGTCGAGTGATGACACTTTGTCTTTAAGACAAGATTGCCCCGTATACCTCCTTTTACGTTGTCGGGCAATAGTCTCCCAAGATACAACAACAACTTAACAATTGAGCAAAGGAAACTCAAGTGTTACTCTTGAAGAACTTTGAGTATAGAAACTTTGCTAGAGAGGAAGAAGATGAATTCAGAAAATTCTGAAGTATTTTCTAAGTGTTGTGTGTTCAATTGAGCCAAATGCCTCAATTTATAGTATAAGGAGAAGACCCTCAACTAGCCAACTAATGGCATTCAATAACTATGTAATGACACTTAATTGAGAGGTTACATTCAGCCAAATAATGGCTGAATTCATATGCCAAGTAATGGAGAATCAATGCTCCAAAACCAGCCCAAAGGTCAGAACTTTCCAACTTTCCGTCGCAGCATTCTGCCTCCGAAGTGTCGCGACTCTGTGAATTAGCGTCGCGGCTCCAGTGACTGGCCACCCAATTAGCGCCTCGGCGCTGCCTAGGAGGCGTCGCAGCGCTGCCTAGGAGGCGTCGCGGCGCTGCCTAGGAGGCGTCGCGACGCTCCGGCGCCTCGTCTCTGACGGGGCTACTCCGCGGCCCTTCGCGGCGATTTCTGACTCGTTTCATCTTACACTTCGTACACTTCTTCCTTCTTTTACCAACATGGAATACATTGTCATTTGGCCAATAACCGTCCATAATTCTATGTCTCAAACGTATTACATACGTACCAATATCTCTTTCACTAATGAAATTTGCGATACTTGGCACTACGTGTGCACGTGTGTGGAAACGACGTTTTCGACGTGCGGAGCCCCAATTGTTTGAGTCATAAATAATGAGATATACTTAATTACATATAATTAGTAAATTTCCAATAGTTCTAAGACATAGCTCTCCTATTTCTAAAGGTACAGTGTAAAAAATAATCTTGTACTTAATTCAACTCCGCAGTCATGTTCTAATTCCATATCCGATGTGGGCTATATAGTTTTAGCAAGAGTAACCTTTACGCAATATTTAGAAACTTGATTTTCCAATTGGCTAGCTTGTTTTTATATTATCAATGATAAATTGATACTCAGCATACCTAGGATGCTTGTTTAAAAGAGGAAAATCTAAATACTTCCCAAAAGTATTGCTAATTTTAATACCAAAGACAACTACAGGACAGTTATGGGAAAAAAATAGTTTGGAGTTGGCTACATTTATAAGCTGGCCAGAATATAAAGAACCAAAACAGCGTGAACCTTTTTTCCCTCTCGCCATCGCCATCGCCATCGCCATCGCCATCCCATGAGCGGAGAAATGGTGATGAACAACGGGAAGATTCAACAGCGATTAATGAAGCCTACCTGTCTCACTAATACATTGTCTATCTATTTTCCCGGTATCGATTTCCATGTCGGTGATCCCCGATTCCGCCTATCTTCTGAGCTTGTTCGCTTCTTCTCTACTCCTTCCGGTGAACAATTCGTTTCTCAGGTTAGCTCTCGAAGACACGCTACAATAACTTTGGATAGTCGAACAATTTTTGTTCTTGGAGTATAAACTTTCAAATACTTAATTTAAAATAAAATTGTAGTGTAGTACGAATTGATATGAGCTCGGAAAATCAGATGAGTTGACCGTTGTAGTATTAGTCATTCGATTTTTGTTATTATTTACTATTTTTTGTTCTTCGCTTAATATACTGTTTTGTTGTAGTTACTGTTATTTGACATGCTTTGTTATTGCTTTCTTCTGAGCTGAGGTGTAATCGGAAAAAAATCTCTCTACCCTTTTTAGGGTAGTTGTAAGGTCTACGTACACTCTACCTCTTTAGACCACACTTCGTGGGATTACACTGGGTATGTTGTTGTTGTCCCAGGGTTTTTGACTCTGCTAAACTGTTTTCTGCATTTAATGTTTTCATATGATGAACTTTGATGATTGGAGTCTGTATCTGTGACTGTGAATATAGGCGAAGTTCATACTTGTATTAAGCCGCGGATATGGGTTCCTATAATGACCATAAGTTAAGTATATAGTAGTAATAACAGGGTTCACAGTCAAATATAGTATATAAATATTTTGTGGATTTATTAGTACAAAGTAGCTGATAGGGTCAGCCCCTGCTTGTAGTAAAAGGAAAATTGCAAAGTTAGAGCTGAAAGTGTGTTAAGAGTGTGTTAGAGTCCCACACTGGTTGAGGAATGGACCAGTGGTTTGCTTATATGGACTTGGGCAATCCTCCCCTCATGAGCTAGCTTTTGAGGTTGAGTTAGGCCCAGGTGCCATATCTTTACAAAGTGTTTAAGAGAAAGCTGTAATGTGTTGTACAAATTGATGTTTTATTTCAAACAATTGGGAAATGGCTGTTCGAATTCACCCAGAAAATCAGATGAGTTGGCCGTTGTTCTCCATATTCCGAGCATTTTGCTTTTTAACAGTTTTTTTACTCTGCTGAACTGTTTCTGCATTTAATGTTTTTGTATGGTGAGCTTTGACGATTGGAGTATGTATCTGTGACTGTGAATAAAGGCGAAGTTGATACTTGCAGTAAGAGTATTTGCTATTTGCTCAGGGTTTTTGGCTTTGCTAAACTGTTTGTGCATTTAATGTTTTCATATGATAAACTTTGATAATTGGAGTCTGTATCGGTGATTGTGAATAAAGTGAAGTTGATACTTGTAGTAAGATGCGGATCCAGGATTTGAAGTTTATGAGTTCCTACAATGACATTAAGTTAATATATAATAATAATTGGGTTCACATTTATAAATATTTAGTGGATTTATTAATACAAAGTAGCTACGTGGTTCACGTGAACCCATATTTGATAGGCTAGATCACCCTTACTTGTAGTAAGAGGTGTATCTAGGATTTGAAGTTTATGGGTTTCTAAAATGACCTTAAGATAGTGTATATAATAATAACTGGGGTCGCAGTCAAATGTTTATAAATATTTTGTGGATTTATTAATACAAAGAAGCTACTTGGGTTCACGTGAACCCATACATGATAGGCTAGGTCCGCCCTTGCTTGTAGTAAAAGGAAAATTGCGGATTTACGATTTTTAATGTAACAATTCTTCTTCGAAGCTATTTCCAATCGCTGGATAACTATAATTATTACTAATTGAAATTGAAGGTCAAAGACTGATATTGAAGTATTAAGTATTGGTGAAGGAGGATGATGCCACGTACTACTTGTGATGTACTAACAAAGTCCAACAAGTTTTTGAACAGAAGGATTCGTCTTGCGCAACCTTCGGATTATCGCAAGCGCTATTTCAGAATCTGCATCTAAGCTATTGTTTCTTTTCTTGGAGGGCTTTCTTACATTATTTGATGTTTTTCGTTTGAAGTATTCGAATGAAAAACTTTATCCGGTGGAGTCTATATCTGTCAATTATGGCATTATATGGTACTAGTAGTAAAGGAAATGGCTGATTTGCTGATACTATTGTAAAGTATTATTGTTCAAGTTTGTTTCAATTGCTGGATAATTATGGTTATTTGAATTTTAAGCTAAAGGTTAAAGAATGGCACTAAATTATTAAGTCTAGGTGAAGGAGGTTGATGGCACGTTCATATTGCCACTGGACTTTCAGCAATTCCGAAAACTTTGTGAGCTCCAAGAATTTTATGCAATTTTAGAGAGTAAATCTAAAGATGCACTATTGTGTATGAGTGCTGCATTACACAAGGTAATACATTTACATTTATGAAATTCATTTTTTTCCACATATTTATATTGTTTTATCTTAATTGTATCGTTGTGTTCCTGATGCTAGCAGGCTTTCTTTATGAAATCGGGGGATGAAAGTTTTGATGATTTTGTGAAGATAAATATCCGTCTCCACAACTACCCTCAATCAATGATTGCA
The DNA here is from genome assembly GCA_029783415.1 of Anisodus acutangulus. Lineage (NCBI taxonomy): Eukaryota > Viridiplantae > Streptophyta > Magnoliopsida > Solanales > Solanaceae > Anisodus > Anisodus acutangulus. The sequence goes on along the minus strand of CM056505.1, from coordinate 30,858,957 downwards.
TTGAAGAACCTAAAAGCTGCTTATATTGGTAAAAATGATATTCAGCTTTAAATTTACTCTTTATCGATCAATTAGTTTAATGCTGCTTATATTCTTAATATGATATTTTCACATGATAGATAGGCTTGTCTCCGTACGTGGTACAGTGGTAAAAGTCAGCACAGTCAAGCCTCTGGTAATGCAAATGAGTTTTGCTTGTACTAAGTGCGGAACCAGTATTACTCGTGACTTTCCAGATGGAAAATTTTCACCTCCACCAGTATGTGAATTGCATGGTTGCAAATGCAGGACTTTTAATCCCATAAGGTCTACAGCTCGAATTATAGACTTTCAGAAAATAAGGTAAATTCCTCTACTTTGCTGTCTTTTGATGTCCGTACTTCAACATCTTTATATATCATACTATTTGAGTTAAACATATAACTGAATATTTCGTTACTATTATTCTATTATTATTCTTCTCACCTAGCTGTTTTATCATTCATTTATTATCTTATAAATTATCTATGTTCTAGAATTCAGGAGCTGTTGAAATCTGAACATCATGAAGAGGGGCGGGTACCTCGAACTGTTGAATGTGAACTAACTGAAGATCTTGTGGATGCATGCATCCCTGGAGATATTGTGACCGTCACTGGTATTATTAGGGTGATTAACAATTACATGGATATTGGAGGAGGTAAATGATTTTATAGAGGACACGACATATATGTGTTTGGACTTGGGATAGCAGGAATGTCTTTCCTCCACCTATAAAACAAATGAAGATACTTATCCTGTTTCTTGTGACCCTTTCCCCCCCTTTTTTTTAGAAACAATCTGAATGTTTTTCCCTAACAAAAGTCTCATACTTATGAGTGTAGATTGCTGCATCTAACGAGCACATTTTCCGATACTCCTAAATATTTTCCTTCCATTACATCTCTTGCCCAAGATGAGGATACATATAATTATATATGTTGTGTGTGTGTGCATATGTAGCGAGAAGTGAGTGCATCTGTGATATAGCTCTTAAGAAATGAAAGCAGACTTCGTTTAAGAGCCTTAAATGTAAGTCTATTTTTGTTTTAGCGCAGCAAAAAGTGTGTTACGTCTGATTTTCTCCATTAAGTTAGTTATATATGTGAATATCAAAGATAGCCTTCTTTTTATTGGAGTGTAACATATGGTTCCCCGTTTGAATTAAGTATATAAAGGAGGCATTTAGGAGAAAGTTGATGAAGTGTGCTGACCGTTGCTTTTCATGCATGAGTCCCTTAATTTCATTTAAGAATATAATTTTTTGAGTCACGTGCTTCAAACTCATGCTCCTGACTGAAATGAAATAAGCATCATATTCAATTATAGGCCTTATATCTGATGTAGACTAGTAATATCATCAACATTATTGAATCTAAATGCAGTACCTTTTTATATGCTCTTATCTTTTAGTTTGGATATAGTTCTTAAGTACCAGCAACAAATGATAATGCATTTTCTGAAATTTCTAATAATGCATCAAGTATGAATGCTTCTTCTGATCCTCCGTGTTTGCTCCAAGTCTTGGATGGATGGCATCTAAACCTTGAAGCAAATGTCAATCCAGTGACCATTCAGAGTCTCCAGATATCCTTCTTGTGAAATGAGCTATTATTTAGGAAAGAAGGTTTAAAATATACTTGTCCATTCAAATGCATATTGATTAGATCAAGTAACTTATGAGCTCTCCATAATTTTGTTGCATATAACAAAAGGGAATTTCTTTCATTCAATATGATATATTGATAGAGTGCCTTGTAATAAATTGAAATTCAAATTAGTTATGTTTTAGTACCCTTCTTTGAGCCAAAAATCACAGCTATTTTGCCTTTGCCTGAACTGATATCTGGGAGAGAGAAAAATCATTGTACCAATCTTCCTGCTGCACTGGGGAAAATACAACTTCAACATGTAACCCAAAGAGGAGATGTTGGTCAATCTCTTTAGCTGGGTTAATCTTTCTTCTGTAAATAGAACTGACCAGCTTTTGGAGTTTGTCAGCTCCCTAGTTTTATAATAGTTTTCTGTCTGTAAATTAGCTGACATACTCTTTCTTTTGTAATCTTTGCATCTTGTTGATGCCCTTTTAATATTATCAACTTACTTCATCAAAAAATGTTGCAGATGTTGTTGATGACTGGGGTCAAAAGTTATGCTTTTGATTTGCTGCTATGTACTTCTTTTTTAGTTATACATGTTAGCTGTTAACTGTTTGCGAACCTTGGTAAATGCAGGAAAGTCAAAAGGCAAGAATCAAGGACTTTATTATTTGTACTTAGAAGTAGTTTCTATTACAAACTCGAAGTCTCAGTCAACACCTGAGGGTGCACAAGATAACTCTAATGCTAGAGCTACAGAGCTATTTGATTTATACTCATTCTCTCCAAAGGATTTGGAGTTCATTGTTAAGTTTTCTGAAGAACACGGTTCTGATGTCTTCCGGCAAATACTTCAATCTATTTGCCCCTCGATCTACGGTCACGAGCTTGTTAAAGGTATACATAATCACTGGGCACACATACAATGAAACACTGTCACATTTCTTCCTTTGTTTTGCTAACATTGTGTTTGGTGGAATTTCTTTTGTTTCCATCAACTGTTTGAAGTGGTCATTCTACGGGTATGTAAATAGCTTGATCCTTTTTCCTCTTTTTCTTGTTCCTTTTTTTTTTGTGTAGCGGGAATTACATTAGCTTTATTTGGTGGTGTGCGGAAACATTCCATGGATCAGAATAAGGTTCCTGTGAGAGGAGATATCCACGTAATAATTGTCGGTATGTGACTAACTAGCTTGCCTTCATTTTGTCCTGCTGGAAATAAATTCAGGAAAGCGGCTTAGTTTATAACTTAGCATATTTATCAAGCTAAATATCTATTCAGATGTCAGGTTTATCCGTTTATGTGAATATGTCACATAATTGTATAATCTAACTCGATAAGAGCTGGTTTCTACGTTATTAGGTGATCCTGGGTTGGGTAAAAGTCAACTACTTCAAGCGGCTGCTTCCATTTCTCCTCGTGGCATATATATTTGTGGTAATGCAACAACTAATGCTGGCCTTACTGTTGCTGTTGTCAAGGATCCTTTGACCGGTGACTATGCATTTGAAGCAGGTAATGGTCTCTTTTTATTTTAGTGCGGGAATACTACGATTGGGAAATCCACCAATTAAAAAAAAAATTGTATCTTTTTGCAGAAGGTTATATTTAAAGCAATGTCTTTCAAAAGGGAACACATAGGGAAACTAAAATGAATATTTGGTGTTTCTCATTGTAAAAGACATAAAGATTCCTATCTATTCCCCCCCCCCCCCCCCCTTTTCTTATATCCTTTTTTAAGTTCAAGAGAAATTACACCTTTAGTTATTGCTTATAGTAATCATCTGAGTCCCAAAATGCTGCTTAATTGTACTGTTTTTGTTGCTTTTGGGCATGGTTAGGTGCCATGGTTCTTGCAGATCGTGGATTATGTTGCATTGACGAGTTTGACAAAATGTCGGCTGAACATCAGGTCTTTTTAGTTAAACGAGTTATTACTGTCAACTGGTACTTCACACTTAGGATCAGGACATAATTATTTTGTCATGACATTAGGCCCTATTCGAGGCTATGGAACAACAGTGCGTCTCTGTTGCAAAGGCAGGACTTGTTGCAAGTTTGTCAGCGCGAACATCTGTTTTAGCGGCAGCAAACCCTGTTGGTGGCCACTACAAGTATTATGAAAAACTTACTCATGCTAATTATTCGAATGTTATGGATGATTGGTTGAATGATAATTGATGCCTTTAATCACCTTTTTGGTTATGTAACCAAAGAATTATTGACAAAGCAGCCAAGCACTAGATAATGCTTGACATTACAAAAGAGGGGGTATCCGCACATACAAGAAGTCAAGCTATCCTCCTTATATACATTTCTTAGGTTACACTAGAGAGCTACCAAACATAAACACTTACATTTTAACATATATAAAGCAGTAATTTCGCATCTCTGGTTCCTTTCTTTCCATAGACACATGCTGGAGTTGTTCTCCACATCTTCCTCAGTTCTTTATCATTCGCAGCCTATTCAGCTGCTAGAGAGCTCCTTAACAGACAGTGGTATTACCCATTTTATCCCAAAAATGTTAAAGAAGAGAAGTTCCTATGTTGTCTAGCTACAGAACAATGCATAAACAGATGACTACTGCCCTCCACCTTCTCACTACACAAAGCATTTGCTCTTTTCTGCAAATATATCTGAGTAATGCATGCATCATCGTCTAGCACCCAACAAAAACATATGTTTTAGGGGACTTTTGATCTCCATATCTTTTCTAGAACCATGAAAGGAATCTGTGCAGAGACCAGATCTTTTCTAGAACCATGAAAGGAATCTGTGCAGAGACCAGTGATTAGCTTCCCGTTACACAACTTCAGAAAAGTTTCCCCTGCTATTTGCACTCAAAAACTGAAGTCTTTAGATCACAAAACTCATTGCTGAAAGAGCTCCAAGCTCTTCATAGTTTTGCATATTTGGTTAGTTGCTAGTTTAGTGCTTATTTTTGGTCCTATTCAACCTATTATATCTATTTCCTTTTCAAGTCCCATGTGATCAAGATATGCTTATTGGTAAGGGTGTAAATAGCTGTTTAATGTACAATACCGGAGAAAAGAAAACAAAAGCAAAAACAGAAGTGACATAATTGGTAGCTTGATGCACAACACGGGAGATATAATACAAAGCAAAAAAGAGTAGCTTGCATGATTGGAAGCTTGATGAACAACAACTGAGAATAGAAAACAAAGCAGTAGAATTGAGCAGGGGCAAGACTAGGCCTATGGAATGGATGGAGGAGATGAAGAGAAAAAATAAGATGGGGTAATGAAGAAGAATGGAAACTAGGTAAGGAGGAAAGGAGGAGAAAAAGAGGAAGGTGGTTTCCAGATGGCATGGTAATAGGAGGGGGAATAAGAAAAAGAAGAGAAGGAAAAAGGTTGGAAGGTTCAATTAGGAGGGAGAGAAAGTATTGAGGATAAGTTGAACTAGACTGATAGTATAGAACATGAGGTGGGGGTGAGGTAACTAAGAAGACTAGAATAAGAAGAAAAAAATGAAGGGAGAAAAGGAGCCGTGGGATGGACCGGTGGTTAGAAGTGTAACACACAGAAGAAGGAGAAGAAAGAAGATTGAAACAAAAAAGCGGAGAAAGAAGAAAGGAGCAGAATCTATCTCATATAATTATGTAAACTTAGATCACGGGAATACTTGCATTATCATATTGGTCTTTTAAAAGCTATTAATCTGTGGTGGTAACGTGTAAAATTTTTGTTGCAGCCGTGCAAAAACTGTGAACGAGAACTTGAAGATGAGTGGTGCTTTGCTTTCACGATTTGATTTGGTTTTCATATTACTTGATAAACCTGATGAGGTGCTGGACAAGCGACTATCTGAGCACATTATGTCAGTAAGTGTCCTCACTCCTTTCTGCAAACATTCGTTCAAATTGGAAAATTCGTCAACTTAGTAAGAAATATTCAACTGTCAACATCGCTCCTCGAATCTTGTTTCCTATACTGAGACAATTCTTGCTGCAGTAAACAATTCTTTTTTGACACCATCAGATGTATGTAATCAATTTCTTTACGTTTTCTGCTTGACCAGTATGAAACACTATCTAAATTCACTCGTATTGCATTATAGTTGGGGCTTCTGATGTCATGAAAAATTATCTTGCATTGGCTTAAACTTGATAGTGGAATTATGAATAAAATACGATCTATTAATATTTGAGATTCACTTGTTAAAAGTGAACCTGAGATTAGAGGGACAGGAGCACTCTCCATTTGTTAGTCACCACGGGCAACGAGGTAGTGTGTTTTATGTGTAGTAACTAGTTCAAACACTTTCTGGAATCACTGAGATAACAACAGTGGAGTTCTATATGAGCTATTTAGCATGTTAACAGTTCAATTGAGGGCAGGCAAGCTGAATAACAGGAGGGGCTTGATTTGTTTGATTCAATGGAGATAGCTCGGTGATGCTATCCTTGTTTTTTTTTTGTGGTAAGATTAGGTGATCATTGGAAAAAAAAGATTAGGTGATCATTGACCAACAAAAATGATCCTGTCACTTGACCTGCTGCTTTTAGCATCATTTTCTTGAGCTTTTTTGAGGAAAAGGTCTTTTCCTTTCATGCATGTCGACATGCAATACAACTTGATTAAAATTTATCAGTTGATGCAGTTATATGGTTATCATTTAGAGCTTATTCTTGTGAAAAATTGCATGATTTAAAGCTTTTGCTTGTCAGCTTCATGCAAAAAGTGTAGAGCAGCCACCACTCGCAAAACGGTTATGTCCAGGTTTGCCCTTTACCAACCACTATCTCAGCGGGAAATATTTTTATACAAATTGCTCTTAATTTTTCTTTGCAGCCTTGCTGGATGTTAGAGAAATTGACATGAATATAAAGCAGGGTTCTTTAGTTGCAAGGCTGAGACTTGACCCCAAGAAAGACAGTGGTTTTGTTCCATTGCCGGGCCCGCTTCTGCGTAAATACATTGCTTATGCAAGAACTTATATATCTCCTAGGTTGTTAAATGTGCTCTCGTTAATGTTTGAAAGTTTTAGCTACTTTTTCAAATGTTTATTTATCTTGTCATTTGGTGCAAGGATGACAAAACCAGCGGCAGACATCTTGCAGAAGTTTTACTTGAAGTTGAGGGATCATAATACATCCGGTGATGGTACACCAATAACAGCAAGGCAATTAGAGAGCTTGGTAAGGTTGGCAGAAGCTCGAGCTAGAGTGGATCTAAGAGAAGAGATAACTGAGCAAGATGCTATGGTAAATTAATTGTCTCTGGAGTTGCTCATTTCTGATACAGTTTGTAGACAACCTTTTGCTATTTACACTCATTTTTCCAAAATCATTCCAGACTTGCAATAATCTTGATCATTGAATGTCTCTATAAGGATGCCCTCAAATCATGTATTCTCTATTTTCAGGATGTTGTGGAAATAATGAAAGAATCATTATATGATAAGTATGTTGATGAGCATGGATTTGTGGATTTTGGACGGAGTGGGGGAATGAGTCAGCAGAAAGAAGCAAAGCGGTTTTTGAGTGCCTTGCATAAGCAGTCAGAATTGCAGCAAAAGGATTGCTTTTCAATTTCTGTAAGCCATCTTTCTCGTCACTGTATATTTTATGGCAAAATGCAAAGTCAAGAATGGGAAAAATCCTAATAAGAGTATTTATTTTTCAGGAAATATATAGCCTGGCAGATTGGATTGGATTAAGGGTTCCAGATATTGACACATTCGTGGATAATCTTAATAGTGTTGGTTATTTACTAAAGAAGGGTCCCAAGACATATCAGGTATTGTGATGCTTTATATTTTGCCAGATAACCAAATTGTGCATTGGGAACCAAATTGTCCCAAGACATAGGGTTGATACTTTTTTGAAACGTGCACACAATAATTTAACTTTAAAATTACGTTTATAAGAGGAATATCCATTTAAATGTATCAATTTTTTTATGGAAAAGGTCATACATATGATTTGCGCATGATCTGTTTCTTATTCATAAGTTATCTTTAAAGGGAATAAAACATATTACTCTATTTTAAATCTATCCTTGCCTCTAATATGCCTATAATTTTAAGTCCTCTTAATATGTAGTAATATTTGTTGTCTCTTGTTTTATTTATTTGTGTAAAATGGAATAATTTCAACCAATTAGTTCACAGGTGTGTTAAATAGCCACTTTGATTTTGTTTTATATATAGATTATAAGAAATAAAATTATCTTAAAAATTGTTAAAACAAAAAGACAACTATACTCTATTACCATACTCAGAGGTAAGGGTAGACTTTGGTGTCAATTGATAGGTTTTATTTCAGCTAAATGATCTTTAGATGATAAATGAGTCATGTACAAGATAGTACGTGAGTTTTCCATCAAAAAAATAATAGTAATACGTTAAGTTGTCATTTTTGCACGTAGTTTTAACATCATCTTGTACACAGTTCATTTTTTTTTTTAAAAAACTGGGTATTCTATAAACTAGGTACCAAAAGCATAATTTAGTCTCTATAAATCCTTGCCTTTGAATACCAGAAGAACAATTTTTATAGTTTTGTCCTCAATCCGATTATCTGAACTCATTCACTATCCTCTCCTTTTTAGCTATCAATTTCCTGTTCAGTTGTCCACGCTAATGTGAAATATAACTCTCTGTATCAATTTTTGGGTTCTTACCATCGTGCAAAAATGCTCTTTAACTGACATCTTGAATCATCTTAATGCAGGTGCTATCATCATCTTATTCATAAACATCAAGGTCAAGAGGATAGTCGAATAGCACCAACACTAAAGCCACAATTAAATCATGCATCACTTTGTTTGTTTTCCAGTAGTTGTATGTCATTACAGACTATTTTGTGGAAAGAGAGTCGTGCCATTTCGGCTTAATGTATTAATCTGTTCTTTTCATGTAAATAGTTATATGTGACCTTTTGGTGATTCTGAAGAACTTAACACGTAATAGCAGGTGCCCTTGATATCAATGTTTACGTTATTGCTATGTTATAGTTCCAGTTTTTTATATTTCAGCATGAGTTGAGCAAATAAAATTGATGAAGATTTTGTCAACTCCTAGACATTCATGAATAAGGTGGAAAGAACACCAGGGTGGTTCTTTAACCGTTCTCCAACAAAAGAGCTAGAAATCGAATAACCAATAGGAAATCTAGCCTCTTATTGACTTGAGTTTCTACCTGCGCCAGAAGCTAGAACAAGAACCATATGATGCTAAGTTAAACATGAATCATATCATGCAAGTTTGAAATGGAAGTACTGAACATGGATAGGTACTGTAACTTGATCTCTTGTAATTGTATACACCTAGTAGCACATAAAAGTATAATTGCTGTTGATCATAGATGGAATACACAGTGTGGTTAAATCAGGACTTCATTACATTAAAGTCCTGCCGTCCAACCATAATAGAATCGAGTGGAAAGCTGTATCAGATTGTTCAATTGTATAACACAACAAACTTTCAAATCTATATTCAAGTATAATATCTATGTTTTATAACCTGATCCATTTCTTCTTCAATTAATCAGATCTGTAATCATCATCAATTACTGAATCAAGGCGCCACTCGCTTCCATAATAGGAGTTGGGCAATCCTAACCAGAACTTGAATGCCTCAGCTGCTCGTTTTCGCTCCTTTCTCCTGTCCTGTCTAGCTTGTGATGCATGCTTACTGGTAAACATCCTCGAATGCATCTCGACATAGATCCTAGTAAACTTTGTCTTATTTGGTGGTATCCCATGTTGCTCCATGCAAGCAACAATCTCCAAAGCTTTCCTGAAGAAAGCTGCCCGGACACATATATCTGCCAAAGTATCTAATAGTCCTTCATCAGGTTCCAATGGTGGGATACCCAAAGAAGGATTCGACTCGTCACCATTTCCCATCCCGCACCTATGCTTTATCTCATTCCAAAGCAAAAGTGCTTCTCCCGGCTTCCTAGCCAAAGCAATTGCATTTGCAAGACTGCCATAAGTAGCCACATTTGGGTAGAATCCGTTTTCTTTCATCCTCTCAATCACACTCTTTGCTTCCTCAACTTTTCCTAGTTTAGAGTATGTGTCTACCAACATGTTCCAAGCGACCAAATCGACCTTCACTCGAGGGTCTTTAAGCATCTCGTCAAACACCTTGTTAGCTAGCTTAGCCTGACCGGACGAGGCAAAAGCTTTCATCAAAGTAGTGTAACTTACTTTGGTCGGAGCAATACCTCTCGCTCGCATCTCATTGAAGTATGAAAGAGCTCCTGCACTGTCATCTACCAGTATACATCCATCGATAATCGTGTTATAGGAAACCACATCGGGCTCTATTCCAGTATCAATCATCTTCTTAATCAGCTCTTCTGCCCTGTCAATATGCAGCTGCTGGCAATACCCTTTGATTAAAACATTGTACGTAACTCTATTAGCAGGCACACCAATTCTTACCATCTCGGCTAGCACCTCCCGTGCCCTATCCATTAAACCTTGCTTCACAAACGCAGAAATAACCGTTGTGTAAGTGACATGGTCCGGGTGGCTCTCACTATCCGCTAGATGTCTCATTGCCTCTAACATTCTCACCATATCCGTAACACGGCCTGCATTCATATAACCTTTCATTAAAGTTGTATACATCCTAGAATTCGGTTCAAACACTCGAGACAACTCCGGTGGCTCATTATCTCTCGAATTAACAGAATTCGGAAGCAACTTAGCAAACACATCGGTGTCATTCGAACACAATTCTTCCACGTTCGCCTCTCTTAGAATCTTGCAAAGATCCTTCCTTCCTTCCCTCATTGCTTGGACCACTTTTTCAGCAATTACCAAATCACCAAAACCAACATAAGCAGCAACAAGAGACTGAAATGTTGACATACACAAAGGAATTCCCTTCTCAAGTATCCTTTCCAATACAAAAACAAGCAAATCCTTCCTATCACCCCTTGCACAGAGCTTAATCATAACATTATAAGTCAAAACATCTGGCTCACAATTAAACTCACCCATTTCATCAAACAGCTCCAAGAACATATTTTTATCACCAATATTAGCACAAGCATTCAACACAGCATTATACGCGGCCGTATCCGGTCGCGAATGTTTAACCAAATCAAGATCAGTAAACCTACGAACCCTTTTAGTAACAGCACTAAAAAGCTTTAAAGCCTCCATTGGACCATCATCACCAGACGAAGCAAGACGGCTAATGACAGAACTCCAAGCTTTAACATGAGGAAGATAGCCAGATTTCAACATGGACTTAATAATAGAAGATGCATAAAGAACATGCCCACCTAATAAAAAAATAGAAAAGTAAGAAAATTAAAATAAATAAATAAATAAAAGGGATCCCTTTGACTGCAAATCTTCAAAAGTTTAATGAATTATTAAGTGTTAAGCCATTCAATTATCAATGTATTTTGTTAAATTTGTAATGTTACACCATATTTGAGAGTAATATTGTTCGAGAAATAGTCTAAAAATCACATGTTGCTTATATAAGGGACCAAACACACACGTTTCACTTGAAAGTTAAATGCGTTTAGTCAAATATTACAAGTATCAAAATCAAAATTCATCAATAATCGAAGGACTGAAATGGCAATTATCCCAAAATAAAAAATAAAAGGGTTAATAGCACTTTTGGTCCCTCGGCTATTGGTAAATTCTTATTTTAGTCCCTATAATATATGGTTTAAGCACATCAAACCTTCAATTAGTTGAATTATGCACTTTTGATTCATTTGCTTGTGAATATTCATAAATTTATCATACGTATTAACCGATCTACCACTTAATTACTCATGTGCTATGTTAAATTTGTACTGTTACTTTATATTTGATGGTAATATAATTCTATAAATACTGAAATATGACATATTTTCTATATAAAGGGACCAACAACACACATTTCAATTAATTGAAGGTTAAATATGCTGAATAGTACATCACAAGGACTTCTTGTTGTTTCTTTAACCTCCATTGTTATATTTTTAGATTTTTTTAGATTATTATCTTCTTGTTGTTTATGCTTGTTGCTATTGCCTTTTCCCCACTTTTTTTTAGGGGAGGGTGTTTCGGAAACAGCCTAGGGAGAGAGGGGTAAGGACACTCTAACCACTCAGATCCCACTTGTAGGACCACACTGGGTTGTTGTTGTAGTAGTATATCACAAGGACCAAAAGCAGAGTATACTAATAACTTAGGGACCAAAAGTGCAATTATCCCAATTTGTTTTTTTAAAAAACATGCTCACCTTTAGCTGCAGCGCTAGCAAGAAGGCCAAGGGAATTAGCATCGAGGCGGTGGAGCTGCCGTTCATGGCGAAGCCGCTGTATAATGGACTGAGCACGGCGGAGTCCAACGGTGGAATTTTGATAAGATAATTGTGAAACTAAACGGCTAAGGCAAGTGGGGTTAGGTAGTTCTTGATTTTCAAGATTCTTGGTGTAGTACAACCAAGCTTCATCAGTTTTTCTCTGTTGCAAAAGGGTCAAAAGGGTATTGTCAGGTGAGGCTAAAAATGTGTTCTTTGAGGTTATTAAGGAAGAATTTGAAGTGGGTTGTGGTTGAAATGAGCTATTAGTAGCTTTACAAGTGATGGTGGAAGAGGAAAAGGAGTTAAAGAGAAGATTTTGGGAAAAGGGAAACGGAGAAGATGAAGATGGTGAAGTGGAGGTGGGAGAGGGTGAAGGAAGGGTGGGGGATAGTAAAGTTGTCATGAATAATTCTTAGTACATTTGGGAAGAAATGTTTCAAATTTGGGCAATGGTGGAGAGATACTCCATATGTTTTCGGGGGTTAAGGAGGTTTTGGGTGGAGAAGGGATGAACTACGTAATATATTTAGTGGGTGGCTCTTGTACTTTTCCTTTTATTTTCTTTTTTCTTGGTTTCTATTTTTACAAAAATTTCGATAAGGGGATATTTTCTTCTTTTTGTACTTTTCGGAGCGAAGGAGAGCCTTAGAGTAACTGATAAATTTAATGTCACGAATTTAAGTCGTGAAAACAACCTCTAGCAGAAATGTAAGGTAAGACTGCATACAACAGACTCTTATGATCCGATTCTTTTTCAGACCCCGAATATAGCGGGAGCTTATTCCACCGGATTGCCCTTTTTTGTACTTTTTGGAGTGTGGATGGAAGGTGCCATCAACTTGGAGCACTCTAGGTGAAGAACATGTTTGATCAAGCGGCTAAAAATGATACTTCCTCTGTTTCAGTTTTTTTTGATACATTTTTATTTTTAGTTCGTTTAAAAAAGAATGATACATTTCCTTATTTAACAACAACTTAACTTTAAACTTTACATTTTACGCTTAATGAGATCATCTATAACCACACAAATATTTTTAGTTTGTTTTAGACCACAAAATTCAAAAGTGTTCCTTTATTTCTTAAACTCCATGTCCAGTCAAACTATATCACATAAATTGGACGGAGGAAGTATATTTTGAGAAGTGTTTTATTAAAAGTGCTTTCCAAAATAATATTTTTGGTGAGAAGCAATTTATGTTTGGCTAATTTATTTGAAAGTGCTTTTGATAAGTAAATTGTGTTTGACTAATTTTAGAAAAAGTGCTTTAAGTGTCAAATTACGGGAAAAAATATCAATGAACTTTTACTATTAAGATTATTTTATAAAGAGAAATTATTCTACAAAGGCTTTAGTTAAATTGTACTTTTATTAATTAAAATTTAAAAGTACATAGTAAGATTTCAAGTAATATAATACATTGATAAATAAAAGAATATTAAATATTGATACTAATATCAACAAAAAACAAAGGATTATTAATTATAAATTAATGTATCAATGAGGGATATATATTTGATAAATATATATTTATGATATGGATATTTGTCTTGAAAAAAATAATTCTGACGACAGAAAAACTGTTTCTGCTTCTACTTAAAAAATTTAATAATTGGCCAAACATTTTAAATATAAAAAAATATGCTTTTTCTCAACAAAAAAAATGATTTTGGCCTCAAAACTGCTTGACCAAACCGGCTCTAAGACATTTTCGGATTATCAAGATGGATAAATTGAGAGTGGTTGACATCAAAATCCGTTTACGTAATTGATTATAAGTAGCTGATATGTTTTACGTCCTAAAAATAATTTTTGGTACTAAAACAGTTAAAATAGGAAATGATGATAAGGTGCCAAACATTTATAGGGTGACCCTTCTACTTTCCTTTTTTTTTGAAAAAAAAAAAATTCTTGAAGAGGAAGATATTTTTTGTTCATTTTGTGAATGTGGATGGACGATGCAATCAACTTGGAGCATGTTTAGATTAAGACATTTTTTGGGCTATCAATATTAAATCTTAGTGTGGCTGACATGATGAAAGAATAAATCTACCACATGGTGTTGGAACCATATTCTCTTACGGTTAGAGTGGGTTAGAGTTCTACATTTATTGGAAGTGGATTAGTGGTTTGCTTAAATGGACTTTGGCAATCCTTTCCTAATAAGCTAGCTTTTAAGGAAAGGATTGTCCAAGTCCATATAAGCAAACTACTAGTCCACTCCCCAATAAATGTGTGACTCTAACCCATTCTAACACTTACATGTAAGTTAGATTTTCTAATTTTACTTGTTAAGAAAATTATATTGGGTAGATGTGATATAAAGCACTATCTTCGTCCCATTTTAAATGAGTGGTGAAGAATGTATCAACAAGTTATGCCATTAAAGATAAAATTAAAATTATAAAATAAATATTTTCTAAAAAAGATATTGTTAAATATACATAATATCACACGATATACATGTGTATATTATGTATATCTAGCATATATTGTTCTCGGTTACTCTTATTACTGCCCAATCCGTGGGCAGTCCCCTTTTCTATCTCCAAGTGTGTAATTAATATTGTAGTCTAATTAGTATTGTACACTTACCATACTTGTATAGTTAGTCTCCCAATAGAATAAGGTTTTAGGAGTAGAATAAGAATATGATTCTCCTATTATGAAAATATGTAAATTGTATATATACTCTTTCAAGTAATGAAAATAATCAAGAGATTATTTCTTTCATGGTATCAGAAGTCTAGGACTCAAATACTTCCGCTCCTCTCCCACAAGAAAATCCTCTCGGTTTCTTCCTCAAAACCGAGGCCTCCCTTCCAAATTTTCTTGTCAAATTTTCTTGTTCTATTCACTATGACTGATAGAAACATGTTTCATCATGTCCTAACAGTTTCTAACATCAAGAGCGTTCTTCCTATTGTTCTTGACATAGAACACGTCCAATATGGGACGTGGGCAGAATTGTTCAAAATTCATGCACTTGCACATCAAGTCCTCCACCACATAATTCCTCCGGCTCCTAGCACGCAGGATGTACCCACCATGGAGAACAATCCTAAATTATGGATTACTCTTGATGCTACGGTTCTCCAGTGGATTTATGCCACTATTTTCGTTAACCTCTTACAAACCATTATTGAACCCAACTCTACGGCTATGGCTGCTTGGGATAGATTGCGTGATATATTCCAGGATAACAGGCATTCCCGTATTGTTACCCTTGAACAGGAATTTTTCCAAGTCTCTATGGAGGATTTTTCAAACGTTTCCTCATATTGCAAACTACTCAAGGAATTGGTGGACTAACTTCGCAACGTTGGTGCTCCTGTTAACAATGATCGTCTCGTGATACAGATGGTTGTAGGCCTGTCTGAGTCCTATAACGGCGTTGCTTCGATACTTCGTCAACGTAACCCGCTCCCACAAGTTTATCAAGCCCGATCTATGCTTACACTAAAAGAGGCTGGTTTGGCTAAAAAGGTGGTTACTGGCGCTAACTCCGTCTTGATGGCCACGTCCAATGGTTCTCTGGCATTTTATGACAATTCAGGCCAAAATTGTAACAACGGTGGCGGCAAGAGAGGTCAAAATTGCAAGAATACAAATAAAGGTAGTGACCGTGGTGGCAATGGCGGCGGGCGACACACTGAGGGGTCACGACATGCTGGACCACCATCGAACTGGCCATGGGCTACTGGCCTTGGGCCAACTGCCAATGGACTGCAGCTTCCTATCCACAATCAGGCCCTGGATACAATAATTGGGCCACTGCCCAGTCCAAGCCTAATTTCCAGCAGTAGTTACGCAGTCAGGCCCAGTTTCAGCAGCAGCAGTCTCGCCCAGTTGGGCCTTGGCCAGCCCCAGGCATGCTTGGGCCTCGGTCACAACAGGCCTTTGCGGCTGAGGGGCCCATTTCCATCACTTCTCCGACAGATATTGAAGCCGCAATACACACGTTGGGATGAACTCCTCCGGACCCAAATTGGTACATGGACACAGGAGCCACAACCCACATGACATCCGATTCAGGTACTCTCTCGTCTTATTCCAATTTGAGCAACCCTCGTGGCATAATAGTTGATAATGATAATACTATTCCAATTCGTGGTTATGGTCATAAAACTTTGACTCCCCCCATCCACCATTTGTCTTGAAAAATACCCTTCATGCCCCTAAATTGATTAAAAATTTAGTGTCTGTCCGTAAATTCACCACTGATAATTCTGTTTCAATTGAATTTGATCCGTTTGGTTTTTCTGTGAAGGATTTCAAGACGGGGATTCCCCTCATGAGGTGTGATAGTAGGGGAGCTCTTTATCCTATCATGCCCAGTTCCGATTTCTCGAGTCAAGCCTTGCCATCAACATTTGTAGCTCTTTCTCCTTCCTTATGGCATGCTCGTCTAGGTCATCCGGGGTTTTCTATTTTTTCTTCCTTAGAGATTTTTTTTTATTTCGTGTAAGGGTACGCGAAGTACTCGATTTGTCAATCTTGTTCTTTAGGGAAACTTGTTAAGTTATCATTTGTAGACTCTAGTTCTCATACTTCAATGTCATTTGATATTATTCGTAGCGATTTACGGACATCTCCTGTTCTCAGTTCTTTGGGTCATCGATACTATGTTCTATTTTTGGATGATTATTCTAAGTTTTTATGGAATTTTCCAATAGCAAAAAAATCTCAAGTTTTTTCCATCTTCCTACATTTAGAGCATTCATTAGAACCCAATTTGAACGGAAAATAAAAAAACATTCAATGTGATAATGGAAAAGAATATGATAATGGGGTGTTTAGAGAGTTTTGTGCTAATAATATGATCAATTTTCATTTTTCGTGCCCACATACGTCTTCACAAAATGGGAAAGCCGAACGCAAAATTCGTACCATTAATAACATTGTCCGAACTTTATTGCTTCATGCTTCCGTACCCCCGCCTATTTGACATCATGCTCTACAAATGACTACATATATTCTTAACATCCTTCCGTCCAAAGGTTTGACATATTCGTCCCTTCTTCAAATTTTATATTATAAGACTCCTTCGTATTTACATCTTAGGGTCTTTGGGTGCTTGTGTTATCCAATGTTTCCATCCACCATAATTAACAAACTTCAGGCCCGTTCTACCCCTTGTGTGTTTTTGGGTTATCCGTCAAATCATCGTGGTTACAAATGTTTTGATTTATCTTCAAATAAAATCATCATTAGTCGCCATGTTATTTTTGATGAATCCCAATTCCCATTTGCCAAATTGAGTAGTCCCGTGCCAAGTTCATATAATTTTTTGGATGACGGTATATCACCGTATATTATTCACCACTTTTCAGACGTGTCCCGCACCTCAAATCCACCAGTGGGCCCATCGCCGCGTCCAGCGATTCAGCCACTTTGTTCCCGTGAATCGACCCGGTGATGAAAATTGGGCGACTTCCCAAAGACACCACCTGTTCCGATGGCGGTATCCACCCGATTCAGGCACTAATTTCGGTGTTGGGCGGCCGCCCACTGCTCGATGGACGATCCGTCATGTGTCCCGCTAATTCCTAAAATCCATCCAATTCTTCCCCGAGTCATGTACCGGTCACTCGTAGTCAACGGGGTATTTTTAAACCAAAAAAGCATTTTAATTTACATTCTAATGTTCTTAAATCACCCTTACCCCGTAATCATGTGTCTGCTTTAAATGACCCAAATTGGGAAATTGTTATGACCAATGAATATAATGCTCTTATTGATAATAAGACGTGGGAGTTGGTGCCACGTCCCTCTGGTATTAATATTATCAGGTCTATGTGGATTTTTGCTCATAAGGAAATTCGGACGGTTCGTTTGCACGACATAAGGCTCGGGTTGTGGCTGATGGTAAGACTCAGCGGGTTGGTGTGGATTGTGGGGAGACGTTTAGTCCGGTGGTCAAGCCGACTACCATTTGTACTGTACTCAGCTTGGCTCTTTCGAAAGCATGGCCCATTCATCAGTTGGATGTGGAGAATTCTTTCGTACATGGTGATCTCAAGGAAACAGTGTACATGCATCAGCCATTGGGGTTTAGGGACCCTAAGTATCCTCATCATGTCTGTTTGTTGAAAAGTCCTTATATGGGCTTAAGAAGTCTCCACGGGCCTGGTATAAGAGGTTTGCCGACTATGTCTCGACTATTGGGTTCACGCACAACAGGTCAGATAATTCCTTGTTCATATATCATCGTGGTTCATCCTTGGCTTACATACTATTATATGTGGATGATATTATCTTGACTGCCTCTTCCGATGCCTTACGCCAGTCTATCATGACAATGCTCAATTCAGAGTTTGCTATGAAAGACTTGGGGCCCTTGAGTTATTTTTTTGGGGATTGCTGTCACCCGTCATGCAGGTGGATTGTTCTTATCACAGAGGAAGTATGTCGTCGAGATCATTAAGAGGGCTGGGATGTCATCTTGTAAGTCCACTTCCACTCCAGTTGATACTAAGCCCAAATTGGGTGCTGCGACCGGCGCACCATACGAGGATTCGACCCGCTATCGCAGTCTTGTAGGGGCCCTTAAGTATTTTACATTCAAGAGACCAGTTATTACGTATGCCGTACAACAGGTGTGTTTATTTATGCATGATCCCAGGGTTGAGCACATGAAAGCGCTCAAACACATCATTAGGTATATTCAGGGTACACTGGACTATGACTTGCATTTATATCCTTCATCGACGTCCACATTTGTCTCGTATACAAATGCTAATTGGGGTGACTGTCCGGACACCAGACGGTCTACGTCTGGCTATTGTATGTTTCTTGGAAATAACTTGGTCTCCTCATCTGCGAAACGTCAGTCGACTTTGTCCCGATCCAGTGCCGAGGCCGAGTATCGAGGGGTAACTAACGTGGTCTCAAAATAGTGTTGGTTACGTAATTTGCTGTTAGAGCTTTATTGCCCTATTTAGAAGGCAACCTTGGTTTATTGCGATAATGTTAGTGTCATATACCTTTCTGGTAATCCGGTTCAGCACCAACGCACTAAACATATTTAGATGGACATTCACTTTGTTCGCGAAAATGTTGCTCATGGTCAAGTACACGTCTGTCATATCCCATCCAGGTATCAAATTGCCGACATCTTTATGAAGGGTCTTCCCTCGGTCGTTTTTGAAGATTTTAGGGACAGTCTCAGCGTTCGAAGATCGCCCGCTATGACTGCGGGGGTGTGTTAAATATACATAATATACACACGATATACATATGTATATTATGTATATCTAGCATATATTGTTCTCGGTTATTGCTTATTACTGCCCAATCCGTGGGCAGTCTCCTTTTCTATCTCCAAGTGTGTAATTAATATTTTAGTCTAATTAGCATTGTACACTTATCATACTTGTATAGTTAGTCTCCCAATAGAATAAGGTTTTAGAAGTAGAATAGGAATATGATTCTCGTATTATGAAAATATGTAAATTGTATATATACTCTTTCAAGTAATGAAAATAATCAAGAAATTATTTCTTTCAGATATAAATCACTTTTTTAGACATGCCAAAATAGAATGTAACATAAAATCGGACAGAGAAAGTAAGATATAAGCTTAAATTAAATATGTTTGATGATTTGCTTTCCTAAGATCAATCTTGTTACTATTCTGTTTAAGGGCTAGTGGAGAAATAGATAACATATTTGGTAGAATAAGGATCTTGCATCTCAAACAATATACAGGAACAACAAGACATGAAAAAAGTAACAGTTCCATTCATAAAAAGAAAGGTAGCCCGGTGCACTAAGCTTTTGCTATGTGCGGGATCTAGGGAAAGATCGGACCACAAACATCTATTGTACGCAACTTTACATGCATTTCTACAAGATGTTGTTTTCACGACTCGAACCCGTCACCTCCTGGTCACATGACAACAACTTTTTCAATTACGCCAAGACTTCCCTTTAAATTTTACTGATTCTGGTCTTAGCCTTGGACCAAAGTATATTTTCTTGTAGTCCTACCAATTGCAATAAATATCTTGCAATTTCGGGATCAAGATCACTTAAGGAGATCTAGAAACCCATTGCAAGGGAAAACGTCAACTCTTTCCAAATGTGATTTTTTATGTCATAACCTTCCCTTTGAATAGGGAACTGAATAAGATGGCGAGGAAGGACGCAAAGCTAGCGGTTATGGTGGCAAAAACGATGAATTTTGAACGCATGTATGTGGAATTAGAGGGAAAATGTATGGATAAGAAGTTGTACAGACTAGCCAAGTCAAGGGAGAGGAGGGCCCATGACTTAGATCACGTAAGGTGCATCAAGGACGAGGACGGTAAAGTACTGGTAGAGGAAGCGCATATTAGGCGGAGGTAGAAATCTTATTTCCATAAACTCTTGAACGAAAAAGGAGATGGAGACATTGTGCTAGGAGATCTGGAGCATTCTGGTAGGTACCGGAATTTTGGGTATTGTAGAAGCATTAAGGTTAAGGGTGTTATTCGCAGGATGCGCAGGGGACGAGCGACCGGGCCTGATAAGATCTCTGTTGAATTTTGGAAGAGCGCAGACAGGGTAGGTTTGGAGTGGCTGACTGAGTTATTTAAAGTCATTTTTAAGACGACAAGAATGTCCGAAGAATGGAGGTGTACAGTGATTCCCTTGTATAAAAACAAAAGTGATATCCAGAGTTGCAACAACTATAGAGGTATCAAGCTGCTGAGCCACACTATGAAAGTTTGGGAAAGGGTCGTGGAGATGAGGGTGAGGAGAGACGTGTCTATTTTTTAGAACCAGTTTGGATTCATGCCGAGCGTTCGACTACTGAAGTCATTCATCTTATTAGGAGGTTGGTGGAGCATTATAGGGAGAGGAGTAGAGACTTACATATGGTTTTCATCGACCTCGAGAAGGCATACGACAAAGTCCCTACGGAGGTTCTATGGAGATGTTTGGAGGTTAGAGGTGTACATGTGGCGTACACTAGGACGATCAAGGATATGTATGATGGAGCCAAGACTAGGGTATAGACAGTAGGAGGAGACTCAGAGCACTTTCCAGTGATGATGGGGCTGCACCGGGGATCAACTTTTAGCCCATTCATATTTTCCTTGGTGATGGACGGACTTACGCGACAAATCTAAATGGAGGTACCATAATGTATGTTATTAGTAGCCGACATAGTCCTAATTGATGAGACTCACAGCAAAGTGAACGCCAAGCTGGAGGTTTGGAGACAGACTCTGGAGTCTAAAGGGTTCAGGTTGAGTAGGACCAAGACAGAATATTTGGAGTGCAAGTTCTACAACGGGAGCGACCATGAGACAAGCGTGGAGGTGAGACTTGGTACTCAGATGATTCCAAAGAAAGGAAGCTTCAAGTACCTATAGTCTATTATCCAAGGGAATGAATATATTGATGACGATGTCACACATCGTATTGGGGCAGGATGGATGAAATGGAGGCTCGCATCTGGAGTTTTGTGCAACAAAAAGGTTCCATCAAAACTTAAAGGCAAGTTCTATAGGGTGGTGGTTAGACCGACTATGTTGTATGAGACAGAGTGTTAGCCAGTCAAGACTTCACACATATAAAAGATGAAAGTTGCGGAGATGAGGATGCTGAGATGGATGTGTGGGCATACAAGGAGAGATAGAATTAGACATGATGATATCCGGGACAAAGTGGGAGTGGCCTCAGTGGAGGACAAGATGCGGGAAGCGAGGTTGAGATGGTTCGGGAATATGCAAAGAAAAGACACAGATACCCTAGTGCGGAGGTTTGCTATGGACGAGTTCATGAGGGGTAGAGGTAGGTCGAAGAAATATTGGGGAGATGTGATTAGACGGGATATGACGCAGGTGCAACTTACTGAGGACATGACCTTAGATAGGGGGTTGTGGAGGAAACGGATTAGGGTAGAAGGGTAGTAAGTAGTCGAGCGTAGTCCTACTTACGCTTACAAAATGATAGTTGTAGTGTTATTACTGTAGGCCCGATTAGCCTATCACACTTATAGGTGTAGTATTGCTTTATAGTCCCTTGTAGTTTGATTTCTGCTGCTACATGTTCTTTAGTATACTTTGTTTATCTTATTTAGCTGTGTTAGATACTGCTTCCTTTTGTTAGAATGCGCTACCATGGCGTATTCGATTTTGTTATCGGCATGTTCATACTGCTTTAATTTTATGTCTGAGTCTGACCATTTCTATTGCTTTGCTTGCTTTGTTTGTGATTATGCTTTGTCTTGAGTCGAGGGTCTACCGAAATCAGCCTCCCTACCTAACAAGGTAGAGGTAAGGTTTGCGTACACTCTACCCTTTCCTAGACCGCAAGTGGTGGAATTTCACTGGGTATGTTATTGTTGTTGTAACCTGTCCTTAGAATGCCTAAATTGTAACCTTTATATCGATAGTACGTCCCAAAAAAAAAATCGATCAAGAAAAGGGAAAGAAAGAGCGACACCGTAAGGACAGAGCAGACAAGAAAGTGCCAGACTCCGTATGGAAAGTCAAAAGCTAACAATTTGTAAAATCAAGATCAGCAGGAACATCCACTTGAGCGAGCTCGAGATGTGCATTTCCGACAAATATTGAGTTTAGGAGTTTGTAAGTTCAAGAAGAGAACAAAACGAAACAGGATACACAAATTAACCTTATTTCACTTTCATCTTTCCATCAAACTGACCTTAAGTAATATATGTCTGCAACTGTTTCTGTACATAGTTTATATGTACCAAAAACTAACTAAACCAAGCTTAAAACATCCCCAAAGAACTTTTCACTGTACAATTTACCTTTAAGAACTGGACTATCTACTTATTATTATGCTAATAAACCATTGATGTTTGCACAACCACCATGTTTAGTCAGTGCAGCAGCAGAAATCAGCTCTCCTTCAACTCCACAAACCACCCGCTGCCACGATCTTCTAAGTCACGAATGTACATTGCCACCACCTACTCTGAACTATATTATTCACAAGCTATGTACCTGATTGACCAAGCCAGGGAACCTTATGAAAGATAGAATGAGCCTTATCCTTCCATTATGGCATATAATAACTTTTCCTTCATTTTCTCCTCCAAAATTAACAGATTTTGTCAAATAATAAAGAAAGGAGACCTCACACAAGGGAGTGAAAGAGAAAGAAGTCGACTTTTGAAGAGTAAGACGGTAGCTTGAGATAATTGGCACATGTTATCACACTTGGCAGGTCTTCATCGACCCAACCACTGCAAGTCTGCGACAAACCAAAAGAGCTCGAATTAGAGCAGGATATAACATATAATAGGACTTTTTTCATCTTTGGTCCATCGTCCAAACAAAACTTATGCACTGCTTCTGTATATTATATGTATATATATATATGTATATATATACTTAATATACATATACATTTACCACCTATTGTGTTTTAGAGCGATCCAAAAATGTAATTATCCCATTATTTATAATAATACGGACATTGTTTGGCTCATTATGCACTCAGGCAATCTACTGTAAGTACCTTTCGAACAATTGTTAACTTTGGGCTAAGAGATGACAGACCCCCTGGAGGCAGTCTAGGTGCACCAGTCACAAACTGCAGGAACGCTCTATGTTGCTTGCTGTCAAACTCCCTCATAATTTGAAGTAACTACAAATTTGCAGGAAGTTAATTGTCATTAGTAGCAATTGGTTCCATTAAAGAATCAAAAATAGTCTGATTGGCCAAGTTTTTTGGTAAGCTAAAAGTGTTTATTTTAGAAGTTGAGGTGTTTGACAAAGCTTTAGGGAAAAATAAGTGCTTTTGAACAGTAGTAGCTAAAAAGGTGGATAAAGATCCTATTTTATTCTCTAATCAGCAGTCGGGGAAGAAAATGCATAAAACATCCAGAATTTAAAGTAGCATCGACAATGAGTAAAACATATTCCTCTAAGTTAGAAACAAGTCATCAACTTCAAGATTAGCCTGTTAGAATTCACAAAATATTAGGCATCAACTGGATAGCCGGGAAGAGCATAGTCAAGACAAACATCACTAATTTTCGTATTCCAGAAATTAAGTTCAAGGTCTAACGATGATTTTCCTCACGACGTGATTCCAGATGTCTTTTTCTTTCAACAAGAGCCTGAAATTCACTGTTGTTGCTATACACAGTGAGTTCCTACAAAAAGAAGAGAACATAAGGAAATTTCAACAACTAGAACTAACAAGTAAGGGTGGCAAAATTAGCACATGCAAACATGATCCGCCCATTTATTAGTTCAGCCCATCTTAAAATTGGGCTGATATGTAGCCCAAATTGGGCAGCTATGTAGCACAAATTCACCCCTAGAAACCTTGTCAAAATATTTTTTAAAAGATATTTTTTAAATTTGATATGTCATATATAGCAACAACAACATACAAAGTATGATTCCACAAGTGGGGTCTGGGGAAGGTGGGGTGTACGCAGATCTTACCCCTACCTTTCTGTGGGGATGTTTCCAATACTCAAGAAAAGCGTTTTTCAAAATAGGTTTGAAAAATACTAGAGTAAAAAAGTTATGATGAAAAATTGAAAAATAAATAAATATTGACAGCAAAAATAGTAAAAATAACCAAAGTAAAAGAAAAAATAGTAGTAATAAAATTGAAGAGTAAGATATTGATAGAATAATAATACTGATAAGGAGAAGGGGGAGCAGATAAGGTGCTCTAAACTAGAACCATGCTCTCCCAAAGAAAATTGAGAAATAGCTCAACTACCTACTAACCTTCTACCCTAATCTTTGACCTCCATGCTCTCCTATTTAGGGTCATGTCCTCGGTGATCTGAAGATGTGCCATGTCCTGTCTAATCACCTTCCCTAATACTTCCTCAGTCTACCTCTACCTCTCCTTAGACCTATCAATTCCAACCTCTTGCACTTCCTCATGGGAGCATATGTGCTCCTCCTCTTCACATGTCCGAACCATCTCAGTCTCGCTTTCCGCATCTTGTCTACCACGAAGGCCACTCCCCGTATATCTTCGTTCCTAATCCGCCTAAAATTTAAGGGCATTTTTTGGAGTAGAAGATTTACTTGTAGAAAGGTGAAAAGGAAAAATCAATTTGGGATGAAAGAGTACATAGCTATTAGATACTAGTACATGCTTATAACAATGAGCATGCATGTCTTTCCTTACAATTATGTAGTTAAGTGTATTCATAGAAAGCACACAGTTCTGGAAACTAAGATAATAAATTCAGCAAATATATCACATCCTAAATGAAGCAGTAGCACCATCTAAAGAGGCATTCAAAACTTGCAGAAAATTTTGCATGCATGTGTATACCTATATATTATGTAGTTAGTACATACACATATATGCATATCAATATTAATGGGCAAACAATCCAGTGCACAAAACCTACCAAACTGGACTATATAGATCCGTAATTATATCAAGAACCAAATGAAGTAGCAGCAGTAACCAAAATCTGCAGAACATATCATAATAACCAAATTTGCCGGACATCAGCCACTCAAAATATGCAACATGAGCTCTAAGTTATGTTTAGCTAAAACTTATTATGAACGGAAAGCAAGAAAACACATCAAACTTACAAAAGCAAAAAAATAAAAGGCTATTGTTTTTCTCAATCTCAAAACGGTTTCTTATTTTCAAGTTCTGCTCAACTCTCTTGAGTTGTGTCAAAACAAGCAGAGATGCAGAATGATGCCAATTCTCCCAGCCCAAACTAAACTGACTAGTTGAAGCCGACTGAACATGGAATGCATGAATTCTCAAGGTAGCATAGCCAACACTCTCCTATTGCACACGGGCCAAGTGTTCTCTAGCTTGTTCCACTCTTTGACGCAACTAACAAACAAACATGGTATAAATGGCCACAATCGAATTTTCCTACTTCTCCCCCGTCCAAATACGCATCCAAGCTGCACCAACTTGGATGGGTATTTCGATGGGGAAGAACTTGGGAAAACTGATTGTGGCCATTTATACCATGTTGGTTGCAGCAAAGAGTGGAACAAGCTCGAGAACACTTGCCCCGTGTGCAAGAGGAGAGTGTC
Source organism: Anisodus acutangulus (assembly GCA_029783415.1). Classification (NCBI taxonomy): domain Eukaryota; kingdom Viridiplantae; phylum Streptophyta; class Magnoliopsida; order Solanales; family Solanaceae; genus Anisodus; species Anisodus acutangulus. Next base: position 30,833,034 of record CM056505.1, on the reverse strand, counting down.
GGCTATGCTACCTTGAGAATTTGTGCATTCCATGTTCACTCGGCTTCACCTAATCAGTTTAGTTTGGCAGGGTGAACTGACTGGTGGCATTGTTCTGCATCTGGTTGTTTTGACACAGCTCAAGAGAGTTGAGCGGAACTTGAAATAAGGAACCGTTCTAAGATTGAGAAAAACAATGGTCTTTTATTTTTTTCTTCTTTCGTAAGTTTGATGTGTTTTCTTGCTCGTTGATAATAAGTTTTAGCCTGACCTCATATATATCAATAATAAAGGGAAAAAGTAGTTTTATTCGATACTTAAAATTTTATAAAAGAACATACAAAGAAATTAAAACTTAGTGAGAATTGGGTGGGTTGGGTTAGGACCTGCTTTATAGCCCATTTTATCCCAACCCCATTTCAGGCCAAGCAACTTTACCCACCCATTTGACACCCCTACTTAAGATGCCTACTAAAACACGGAGCGTACCTTTCTGTGAGAAATTATGGGAGAAAATATATTATTGAATTATTGTATCTACATGATTACATTGAGCTCTATTTATAGATATTCAATTAGAATCATTTTCATAGTAGGATACTATATATGAAATCACATTCCTATTCTACATTACAATCATTTTCCTAGTAAGATACTATATATGAAATTATATTCCTATTCTAACACTCCCCCTCAAGCTGATGCATACAAGTCATATGTACCGAGCTTGTTACAGATGTATTAATACGAGGATCAGTGAGGAACTTGATGAAAATAGTTGCATGCTGATCACTTGACTTCACAAATTTTGTAATAATATCACCGGAAAGTATACCAGATCTGGATTGAGCAACCTCAATACCTAGAAAATACTTCAATTTGTTGAGATATTTAGTACGAGTCATGCCAAGCTCATGAATTACTGTGCTGAATTTTCCAAACCAGGCTCTGGGAGACTGTTTCAGACCATAAAGTGATCGACGCAATGACCGACGCAATCGACACATCAGGTTAGACTCTCCCTGAGCAACAAAATCAGGTGGTTGCTCCATATAAACTTCCTCTTCAAGGTCACAATGGAGAGAAAAGCATACTTCACGAATGTGTCCAAGCTTATTACAATAACTACACCTAGGTCGAGATCTTCCAAGGAGACCTCCTCCTTGTAGCTTTTTCATGGACTGTGATGTGCAATTTTCTGATTTCCTCCTGAAGGATTTTAAAGTAATCATAGGACTAGAACTTTCAATTCTCGTATTTTTGGAGTTAAATATATCAAAACCGAGAGACATGGCGAAATCTGTCTTGAAAGATGGATGAAATCTAGCAAACACAACCCAAAAAGAAAATCACCAAAATCTGGCCGAAAAAGGTGCATGTGTGGTGCTTGGATCTGGCCGGAAAAAGGTGCATGCTCGGTGCATGGATCTGACGCGCTAACCGAAGCTAGCACTTCGAGCGGCACGTGGTGGCGCGTGAGTGGGTATTTGTCGGAGCCGCTGACTGGATTTTGGCCGGAAGAGACTGATCTACCTCGTGGTGGTGTTGGAATTTGTGCAACACTACCCGAAAGTAATTTGTAGCGGACAGCTATGTTGTCACTGAAAATATTGCACACTGACTGATTTGATTTCCTGGAAATTATTGGAAATTTGCACAACAATTAGTCTCTCACTAGCTTGAACCTGATCTATGTTATGGTGGTGTCGGATTCTGCACAACACCATTGGATAGAGATGTGACACTAACAGCTACCGGAAAATTATGCGCGGTGATGATTTTTTTTTTCGAATCTTCGCTAGAATATTGCACAGCGGATACTTTCTTACTAATGCTCTGGCAGAGAAGGTCGCAAAACAATCGCTGGAATTGAGGCACGGGACTGTGATGGTATTTTGTGGGTTGGATCGGAATGATGGCACGATCCTACAGGACGCAAAACAGTCGCCGGAATTGAGGCACGGGACTGTGAGGGTATTTTGTGGGTAGAATTGGAATGATGGCACGACCCTACGGGAAAAAGAATTATGCCGGAAAAGTTGTCGAATCTCGAAGAAAGTGGTATGGGTTAGCTCAGAATCTCTGCGCGATCCTGACAGTAAAAACAATTCTTAAAAGAATGGCCTGAAATAGCCTGGAATCGTCGGAACCCTAGTTTCGATGATCGGAATCTGGTAAATGTACACGCTGAAATTACTATTCACGGCAGAAAAACAATGTTCACGCGGCACTGTTCACGCCTACTTTTTTTTTCCGGTGATAATATTCTATTTGAAGGAGAATATTTTATTTAGAAGTATCTGAAAGTTCTCTACAATCTTCATTCTACCAAGATCGTAGAAGCTCTAATACCATGTGAGAAATTATGGGAGAAAATATATTATTGAATTGTTGTATCTACATGATTACACTGAACTCTATTTATGAACACTCCATTACAATCATTTTCCTAGTAGGATATTATATATGAAATCATATTCCTATTCTACATTACAATCATTTTCCTAGTAGGATACTATATATGAAATCTTATTCGTATTCTAACACTTCCCAAGAACAAGCTTGTAAAATGCTTTGGATAACCGAAGATCCAAAACCCTGCCATCTTGGAGAGCCTTCGCATCTATCTGGCCCAGAAGCACAAACTTTTTCAGCACTTCAGAGAACTCTAGGCCACTTAATGAATGGGATGAAGGTGACCATGGGCGAGGGAACAGACCAAGAGGAGAGAAAATAATTCCAGATTCGTCCTCTACACTCACGCTTCCATTAGCCATGTGATCCCTCTCCACATCCCTAGCCCAATCTTCTGGAACTCATGACTCACCAAGGTAAAGAATTCCAATGTCGGGCCAAGACCAGTACCAACCTCATCACTATATTCCACCTCAATAACAACCTTCTGATCCGCATGGTGGTCTATCATCTGCCTTGCAGAATCCAAAATTCTACTTCGATGAACTAAGATTGTTTTCCGGCAACCACTCATGCCAGCTGTCGTATTATGAGACGTTGATACAGGCTGAATTGGCGGTCAGCAAAATGCTGCAAGGCGGAAATACTTGCATCTTGCTTCGAAACTAAACAAAAAGAGGCATGAATTAACCAACTGTCCACACCAAGGTGGCATGCCACCTAAAGGATTACTCATTTGCAGTTCTAGTTTCTCTGTCAATTTAGTGTTTGCAAATTCATTATTCTGAGGGAGATCCGAATTTGTATTGACCTTTATATCACCAAAATCGACGGCCTTTCCTTCTGCAAAAGAACATATTTTTGTACGAGACCCAAGATGAAAACTGAACCTGTTCAGGCCTTCCAAACTTCTAAGAAGAAATAAGATGTCATAAGCTGGACTTGATTTCTCAAGATCAACCATTTCAGAACCAAACATGCTAGAGAAAGATGGGGTATGCTGCCACCATGTTGTAGGTAGTAGGATTGATTCTCGTAATAATAAAATAAATAAATATGTAGAAATATTTTTTCAAAAATTATCGAATTCAAAATAAATATCCGCTAGCACGTCGATCGGTTCAGATTGAGTAGAATGTACGGCGTGTTTGCAATTCTGAGGACATCCTGGTTTATGTCTCACAATTCTTCTGTAGGTCACCCTGTGTACTTGTGGTTCAACTGCTGCACCTCCAGGTAGAATACCAATTTAGGTGCAACATCTTCATCATCACAACATCCACTACACTCTAAACTTTTGCTACTATCATCTTCGAACGAATTTATTCTTCCTTTCTCCAAAGACTCCTACAAGGCAGCAGCGCAAACATAATATCAGGGCATAGTCAATAAGATTATGTGGCAATTCAAAGCATAATATAGAAAAAGATATTACAATGTCACCCATTGCAAAGCAAGAATTGGGGACATACTCAAAAATACATAAATAACTTTTTAAAAATGTTAGGACGAAGGAAAAGACTTACTGCATTAACATCTGAAATATCCATTGAATCACTCTTTGTTTGTTCTACATCCACAGTTTCCACTTCAACAGATAATTGTAAGTTATTCTTCACCTCCTGAAAGAGAACCATATGAACTTTGAATGAGGAAGCTCATTGCCATTAGATAGGAAGTTCAAAAATAATAAATTGAGAACCAACTGGTACAAGCAAAATTTTAATAAACAAACCTGCGTTTCATGGGCATTGGTGGAAGTGGTGTCTGATTCCATGGGTCCTGGATTTTTACCTTGAGACTGCCTACATTTTGCGATACACGAGATGGTGACTCACTTTTCTTTTCACTTTTCCTTCTATTCACTTTTCTTTTCACTTTTCCTTCTATTCACTTTTCACTTTTCCTTCTACATTGTACACACTATATATATTTGTATTAATGAAAAAGGCTCTCCAAGGGAGATTAATACATTCTTACATAGTATCAACAGCCAAAACCTAAACCCTATTTCTTTCATTCACCCGCAGCCTCACCTCGGTTTCCTCAACCGGCTGCTGACACGATTTTTTTTCTTTGCTTTCTTTCTTCAATTACCCAAGAAGAAGCACAATGCTTTGTCTTTTCGCCCAACCTATCAGAACCTATTGCTTGCTTTCTTTTTTCTTTACCAGAGAATAGTGCTTTGTCTTCTTTTTTCTTTATCCGAGAACATTGTTTTCTCTTTTTTTTCCGCCCAACTTGTCAGAAGCACAAAACTCATTGTCTGCTTTTTTCCTTTACCCGAGAACAATCAGAAGTTTTCTTTACCCGAGAACAGTGTTATATATATATATTTTCATGGCATCATCGACACAGCACTACCCAACATTCAGGGACATGCAGTCAGCAGCCGCGGCCCAGCAGCAGGTGGGACTACAGCCGCGGCCCAACCTCTGGCAGCCTAACAACCCAAGTTCTGGAACCCAATTTTGGGCCAAATTTCAGGCGATTATGGATTGCATCTATACCACTCTGCACCGACCAAGTTGTTATCATACACGGATGCAGATTGGGCAGGCTGTCCGGACACACGACGCTCCACTTCTGGCTACTGTGTGTTCTTAGGGGATAATCTCATTTCATGGTCTGCCAAGAGGCAAGTCACCGTATCCCGTTCGAGTGCAGAAGCAGAATATAGAGGCGTTGCACATGTTGTTGCTAAGATCTGTTGACTCCGAAACCTTCTTTTGGAGCTCCAGTGTCCTTTGCGTAAGGCATATTTACTATACTGTGATAACATATCCATCGTTTATTTATTCCATAATTCGGTTCATCATCAACGAACCAAGTACATTGAGATGTATATACATTTTGTTCGTGAAAAGGTTGCTATAGGACATGTTAAGGTGTTGCATGTGCCCTTTTCATATCAGTATGTGGATATTTTCACTAAAGGGCTACCTAGACAACTATTCCTCGACTTCAGATCCAGTCTCAGCGTCCGGCCTCCTCCCGCTCCGACTGAGGGGGTGTATTAGTGAATATTAGTAGAATATTCACCATATATTTTGTAATAATTGGTGTTGTATAATTATGGTAGAAATAAGATCCTTATTGTATTAGGATTCTACATTTTACACACTTTATATAAGTATATTAATGAAAAAGGCAGAGCTTCTCTAGAAGCTTATCAACAATCTGAAGGACTAGTATCAGAACATGAGGATCTTTGCGAGTAAAAACTCCTGCTAAGAAGCTGTAAGAGAAGTCAGTTTAGACTAATAGAAAGAAGATATTAAGGGTGTGTTTGGTATGATGGAAAAAGAAAAAAAATCCATGGAAAATGTTTTCTTGGAAAACAAGTTTCGATTTCTTACTTATTTTCTAGTGTTTGGTAAGTAAGAAAAATTATATTATCCCAAGAGCATTTATATGTAATCTAGAAAAACACGATGGTGGTGGGATGGGGTTGGGAATGGGGGGGTTCAGGGGCGGGGAACAGGGGTTAGGGGTGAAATGGTCAAGTGGTGGGGGCTGGGGGCGTTGGGTGGTTGGGAAGTGGACAATGAACTTGGGAAGTCACTTATGAAACTTGTTTTCCCTACTTCCCTTACAGAAGTCATCTTCCTCAATTTTAAGGAACTTATTTTCCTAGAGAAAATATTTTCCATAAATTTTGACCAACCAAACATGGAAAAGTTGAAAAACATTTTCAGAAAATGAATTCCCCCATACCAAACACGCCCTAAGCTTTTGCTTAAAACATAGAGTAAATGAAAGCATCTCACCTTGAAATGTTAGTATTTTGAAGAAATCCAAGCATGTCAGATTTGCTGAAATAGACTAATTGATAACAGATAGACAGCCATAACAAGAATATAAATTTACACCAGAATTGACCTCCTGTTTGATGATTTAAAAAAAGTCAGGGGAAGAAAGAATGATAGAAACTAGAGCGAGCTAATTTAGATACCACAAATAAGAATAACCACATGGATTAGCACAGGAAGTAAATCAAAGCCAAATTTATGCAGAAGAGCAGGGTGATTATTGAAAAAGTATTCTTGTCTGCAGCTAGTTGGATATTCTGCTCTCTGGATATGGGAGGAAGAAGTTCATTCAACAACTTGAGAACTTCGTCTACCTGAGGAAAAAAGACAAAACAAGAAAGGCTTCAAATGCTTAAGTAATTGAAGGCATTTTTACCAATAGATGAAATTGCTGCAACCCCATAAAGGAAGAAATAAATGGAACATATGCTGATATTAAACAATACTAAACTAAAGGAAATTGTACTTAATTTGCACTATTTCATCGAAAGTAACATCACAATTCCCTTTCGGGGGATCACTTCTATGCTACAACTCTAGTTTCATATATAGATGCGATATAGAATTTCAACTAAAGTAACATCACGATCAACAATTAAAAGAATAAGAACACTTTATAAAGCTAAGACCTGATTATAATCAACCATCAGAGTAGAAAGTACCCCGATCGAGAAGTCATAAGTGGATAAAATGTCCTTTAATATGTGGCTGATGTTAAGTTCAAAGAGAGTCCTGACAGCCACAATAGAGCCAGCAGCCAGTTTGACAAGTAACCCATTAAATCCTAACATGAAAAAATAAAAAATTACTTATAAACCAATGCAATGAAGAATGTAGACAAGGAATATTATTCATAACTGATGTCTTACAACATACTCTGATTGGCTAACTGTTGTTCGAGCATTCAACTGTATGAGATGTGTGACTTGCTGAACCAGCCCGTGTTTGCATATTTGATCCAGCATATCAGAAGAGTGGCATACCCGCTCAACTATTTTAATCAAGCAAGTAGCTACACTCTCAACAAGCTGAAAGATGAGGACACCATTGTTGGATATGTAAAGCAGTACGGGAAGTAAATAAATATTACAAGTGTTCGAAAGGATGAACAACCAACCAAAATTGAGAACTGTCGCAAGCTTGTTGAGTCTTGAATCTTGATAACCTGAAATCAAGAAACACTAAATCTGGATTGTTACAACTGTGGCTGAGTCGAGAGATGACTCTCTGTCTTTAAGACAAGATTGCCCAGTATATATGTTTTTACGTTAGCGGGCAATAGTCTCCCAAGATAAAACAACAACTAATCAACACTATAAAGCAAATAGGTTGATTCTGAAGAAGAAAACGAACACGAAACGACTTGCTGATTTAGAGGAAAAAGGAAGGAAGAGTTTCTGTTTCTGTTGCTCCGTTTTTGGACAGATTTTTACTGGTTTTTCGTCCTCTGTCTTCTCTATTTCTCTTCCTCAAATCTGTTTCAGAAGGTTATATAGTGCTTAGGAAGAGGAGAGGTGATAAAGAGGCCATTTAAGAGGTGTAATCATGGGTATTCATGGCCAGAAACATTTTGTAGTAAGTGCAAAACATTTCAGAAGTTTAATGCCAAAATTGTTGGCTTTCTGTCTGCTTCCTGAAACTCTAGGGACCAAACTGTAAATGCTAAACAGTTTAGAGTCCAAAAAGATAATATCAGAAGTAGCCAGAAGCCCAAAGCCCAAAGCCCAAGCCCTACGACCCGAGACCCGAGCCTGGACCGGACCGGACGGGATAGGCGCGCGCGTGGACTTAGCCTCGAACCCAAGCACATCTAGGTCCTCCCTCCTTCAAATACATGGGTTACCTCTTGGGGGGTCCCAAATCCTTAGCCAATTTTGAGACTTATAAAGAGAACAATTCTTCCTTTTCCCACTGATGTGGTAGATTTGTCCCACACCATATTTCCATGCCTCAAACACCTTACTTCGTGGACCAATATCTCTTTCATTTCTTAACGAAATTTGACGATCCTTGGCCCTACGGTCATCTACTCACTTAGTAGATTATGCACGTGTGAAGAGACAAAGCCTCCAACATGCGGAACCCTAGTGTTTAAGTAATTAAATATGGTTGGACGCACCTCCCCACTAAAGAAAAATTTCCAACAATCCCCTCTTGAAAGAGATTTTGGTGCACACACAAGGTGCCTACTTTCAGCAATCTTTTAGTGAAAAGATATTGCATCAGGAGAGGTATCTTCCGCTTTAAACCTTCCCTAGTTGAATACCACTACTTACTTACTGCGCGGTGAACGTGATGTCTTAAACCGTCAGTGTTTAGTGTAAGTCAAGACAATGATACCAACACAATAACTCCCTTTATTCGTTTTCATTTCTGTCTGTTGTGGCCGTGGACACATTTGGATTCTTAAGTACGTTCATTTGAGGCGGCATGTCCTCGCACTTAAATAGGTGATCTCCTATAAGGTATCCTGCTATACCCCACTTCACAAGTGTTAGGAATCATTAAAAGTTTCTCTAACCTTAACCTCAACCGTTTGAGGATCGTTAAAGGTTTGGAAGCTTAACCTTTACCCACCATGCAGGTAGCACTTTAATGTCTATCGTGGGAACAACTTTGGATTTATGTTTCCTTACATAAATCATTATCAGAAGTGCTCTTGCTTCCACTGAAGCGCTCAACTGAACCTTTTTACAGCTTAGTTTTCCCATTGAACCAAATTCTTAGGATCTCCAGTCAGTATGGTTGGGTTACCACCGCAAATGTTCGTATTGTTTGGGTATTAAGCCCATTCCCCTAGACAGGCAGAATTCTTGATATTCGGGTAGTCTCTTAGTTAAAGGGTCCGCTATATCCTTTGATTAGTAATCAAGGAAGTGTCACCCGTGATGATCAACTGTCATACGATCTTTTGTCTCCGACATATATGTCCAGACGCCGTCATCCGTGATCTTCCTGAAGCCGACTGACTAGCCACGGTGTTTAACTGCCGAAGGCACGGGTTTCTCCCAATAATGGACGTTCTCTAAGGAGTCATGAAGTTACTCAACTTCTTTCATGCTTTGTTTAAAGCGATAAACTCTGATTCCATCATGAATCGGCCTATGCAAGTTTGCTTAGAGGATTTTCCAAGACCCACCTTACACATTTACTTGTGGCTTTGGTATTCTTCATATCTGATGTCCAGTTTGCATCACTGTGTTCTCTCAGAATCGCTTGGACATCCAGAATACCATAATCCGTATATAAGCGAATATTTCAGATATCGTCATATCCGACTTAACGCCTTCTACCTATCAGTTTTAGAATCACGAGTGAACCTTAGTTCAACTGATCTTCTTTGTAGGCCGATACCAGGTCGGTTGTAGTGTGTAACATACATTGAACTACATGTGACCTGCGCATATCGCTCCTTGTATATGTGTGCACCATGATTCCAATCAGTTATAGGATTCATATCCATTGGTGGCTTCAACGAGACTATCAACTACCTCACAAATGAGTTTGGAATTAGACCAGTCCGTTAGATGTCTTAGAAATCTCAATTCCTAAGATGTCATCTGTGATACTCATATCTTACATATCGAGACTTTTGTTTCAATATGACTTCCACGTTCAGACTGTTGGTTTTCCAACTGTTGGCTTTCTAACTTCAGAGTCAATGTTTCTGTTGTTAGATTCATTATTTCTGTTTTATCTGAAACTTCCACGACCAAAATGTAAACATTTTAGGGACCAAAATGAAAGTTCATGAAGAAGCCCAATAGTCCAACAAACCAACTCTGATCATCCCCTTCCAACTCACCGGTTAGGAAGGCTATTTCAACATCCATGTCACGTAAGACTGCAATGGCCCTGGATGTTAAACTATTCACAGGGGAGCACATGTTCTTTTCCCGGAGGAAGGTCAACCATTACACAAGTATGATTCTATATGATGAAGTCTATTTCTTTCTCTGTAGCTTCTTTCCAAAGCAGCGCTTCTGGAGATGACAATTCTTTGTTAATTGTCCATGGTTCATTCTCAACCATACAAGCTAGAAGGCCTGGAACAAGTCTTTGTCCCCTCTTTGCTCCTTCTCGGTTCAACATCTAGAATTCTCGAGTTCTGTAGATCTGGAATTTAAATTTTGGATAGTTAGCAACTTCCGAGTCCTGTAGATATGGAACGTCTAGTTTCGGACAATTAGGCACTCGCGGGTTCTTGTTAACCTCGAGCAATTACTTCTTTTTCCTTCTCAAGGAAAGTTATCGTCAAAGAATTCAGAATCCTTTGACACCAAGAGACGATAAACACTACTGTTATTTGCAGATTCAGTGGATATGCAATTTATAATCTTAGGTCCAACTTGACCTGTTTCGGTATTCCAACCTCTACCAAGCCACCCCACAACATAACATTTATATGTGGGATCCCTTCCATGTTTCACATGAAGGGTTATCCTTATCCTTATGCGTAGTTCTGATAGAATCGCATTAGCGGTAAGGATTTCCTTGCCCCATATATTTTTGGGCGTACGGCTTTGCGCTTGGCTAACACCATTAGACTGAGGTGAGTAATGAGCAATCGTTTGATGAACAATGCTTCACATTCTCCCCCTCTATCACTATGAATTCCTCAATCCATAGGCTTAGTTGATTTTCAACTTCTGCTTTGTAGCGCTTATCCGCTTCAACAGCTTCATATTTGCTTTTCAACAAACAAAGGATGCAATACGTTGTACCATCATCAATGAAGGTCACAAAGTACTTGTCTCCCCCCTCTATTTTGTATAAACTTCAAATCACCAATGTAGGTGTGACTAAGGTCTAGAGGAGCGGTGCTTCTTTCGCTATTCATTTGACGGAATGGAAAGGTGATTTTGCCTCTTTGCCTACCTCACATTTATTTTGAGGGTTTATGTCGACAGAAGGCAATAATCTTAACTTCGTTAGCTTTTAAATGACTTTCTATTTAACGTGTCTTAATCTATGATGACATAGATACACTGATTACAAATATATCATTCATTTGGCTACAGACATACTATACCATTCTTAGTTATTACAGACCTGTTGGACTAGTCTCATACCAGCTTGACCAACATCGCCCCTTAAACCAAGTTTGGGACATGTATCACCTCCTTTTAGAGTGATCCCATTCCCTGAAGTCCTATTGAGGACAACATTCTCCAACCCCTTTTACTTTAGAGGTGGCGTTGCTTCATAACCTCTTGCCCGTGGTTAGGGCTTAATCGGATCATATGTGATCTGGATACTCTGGCCCACTCATGTTGCTTTGGCAGACTGAATGTCCAATTTCTTTTCTGCCTTTCTTTTAGCCTTCAGATCATTTAAGACCTGAAAACTCTGGCCCACCTCACTAGGTGTCCATTACTTTTCTGTATTTCTTCTGTCCTTCAGATCATTTAAGACTTGGAAATTCTGGTCCACTCCAGTCGCTCGTAGGCTTTGTGCGACTAAGTGTCAAATATCATACTATCAAATGAATTCTGGCCCACTCTAGTCGCACGTAGGCTTTGTACAATTGAGTGTCCAATATCATTCTATCAAAAGAATTCTGGCCCACTCCAGTCATCCGTAGGCTTTGTACGACTGAGTGTCCAATATCATCCTATCAAATGAAGGATCTTCTGTCAAATAGTGTGACAGGTTCAACGCCTTAAGATAAGCCATTATCTTTTAGTCTTCTTCCCTTAAGATTGGTGCTCAGACAATTCTGGGTGCTTACTTAAGAGTGGTAACAGTTTTCGCATAGTCAGTGGATCTCTATCCTTCGTATGTGCGAATATACTTTACACACTTTTAATAATTACACTCAAAAGAACGAATCTTTTAAGTTTTCTTTACATTAGTCCAATCTTTTACCGGGAAGGAAGGTGAGATTAAACTTCTGATTTTAAAGTGTAAGGAATATAAATTATTTCGGAAAAACATTTTCATATTCCTCCTTACTTTAAGCCCTTTTTAATCAGACATCATTTAATCTTATTCTTGACAAGGAAGGAAAATTACTTATCCCAATTTCGGGTTTTAGCCCACTTCAGTCACTTCGTCGGACTGAGAGTCCATTTCCTCCTTACCATAATTCGGATCCTTTGTCTGGGACAGATATAGGCCTTCTGCTACAAGATAGTTGACATCCTCAGCCTCTCGTGGACGCTTGTTCCCACAACTCTTGGGTGCGGTGACACCATGAACACCTTGACCTTCAACAACATAATCAAAACTATCTTCTACCAGAAAACCACAACCATATCCAAATTTGGTCACACAATTGTTGACCGACATCTTTCGAACACTAATATAATCTTATCTTAAAATTATTGGATATGTAAAGCAGTACGAGAAGTAAATAAATATTACAAGTGTTCGAAAGGATGAACAAACAACCAAAATTGAGAACTGTTGCAAGCTTGTTAAGTCTTGAATCTTGATAACCTGAAATCAAGAAACACTAAATCTGGATTGTTACAATTGTGGCTGAGTTGAGAGATGTCTCTCTGTCTTTAAGACAAGATTGCCCCGTATATATGGTTTTACGTTAGCGGAAAATAGTCTCCCAAGATAAAACAGCAACTAATCAACACTACAAAGCAAATAGGTTGATTCTGAAGAAGAAAACGAACACGAAACGACTTGCTGATTTAGAGGAAAAAAGAAGGAAGAGTTTCTGTTGCTTCATTTTTGGACAGATTTTTACTTGTTTTTCGTCTTCTCTCTTCTCTATTTCTCTTCCTCAAATCTGTTTTAGAAGGTTATATAGTGTTTAGGAAGAGGAGAGGTGATAAAGAGGCCCTTTAAGAGGTGTAATCATGGGTATTCATGGCCAGAAACGTTTTGTAGTAAGTGCAAAATGTTTAAGAAGTTTAATGTCAAAACGGTTGGCTTTCTGTCTGCTTCCTGAAACTCCAGGGACCAAACTGTAAATACTAAACAGTTTGGGGTCCAAAAAGATAATATCAGAAATAGCCCAAGCCCCGAGACCCGAGCCCGGACTGGACGGGAGGGCGGCACGCATGTGGACTTAGCCTCGAACCCAAGCACATCTAGGTCCTCCCTCCTTCAAACACATGGGTTACCCCTTGGGTCCCAAACCCTTAGCCAATTTTGAGACTTATAAAGAGAATAATTCTTTATTTTCCCACCGATGTGGTAGATTTGTCCAACACCATATTTTTATGTCTCAAACACCTTACTTCTTGGAGCAATATCTCTTTCATTTCTTAACGAAATTTGACGGTCCTTGGCCCTACGGTCATCTACTCACTTAGTAGATTATGCACGTGTGAAGAGACAAAGCCTCCAACATGTGGAACCCTAGTGTTTAAATCATTAAATATGGGTGGACGCACCTCCCCACCAAAGGCAAATTTCCAACAACCATTTCACATGTTATAAAATTGTAACACTGATTAATTAAGAGGAATCAATATTAGGAACAATTTTCAACAAATTATACTGTACCTGTCTATCCTCGTATAGAAGAAGACTGCACAAAACCGAAACTGCTTTCATTAAGGTGAAGGACATCCGGAGGGAAGCTTTTTACAGATATTTATGACAGTTGAGAGTTCCTTCCTCTGCGACAGATAAAAAAGAAACAAAGAGAAGAAGATCAACTTTTCAACCTTCAATGTCATCAGTTTATCAACAGCTGATTATTAATGTTAATTGCTTTACCTGTACACTTGTCAAAAAGAAACCAATATAACTTAAAACGGCCATGATAGCCCCAGCTTGAAAATTCACAATTGGTTGCTCACACGAGATCTTCTCTAGTGCTTGCAAACACTAAGTAGAAGAGAAAAAAAACCAGTAACATGAGTTATCAAAAAAACAAAAATCAATCACAGGAATCCACCTAAAAAACTTTCTACTCTTCAATTTAACAAAAAAAAGATGAATTATTGAAACAATTTCAGCATACATGTTCAGCCACGTCCAAGTACTCAATGGCCATTAGTCTTCGACAAAGGGCAAGAACTGAGTCATGATTAACAAGGTAGGCCGAAGAACGAGGATGAACATCACATAAATAAGTCATTGCCATGATAGCTAATAGCATTATATTAGGATTGCTCTCATGTCTAGCCAATCTTACAAGAACGGGAGAGTACGAATCCGTCATTAAGTTTGACATCGAACTATCAGGAGAAAAAGATAAAATTTCACATAGCTCCGTAAGAGCAATCAATAGTACTGATTCGTCAGATTCCTTGCCCAAATTTGACAAAACTCCTTTGGATTTTCCCTGATTGCCTAGCGATTGCCGCCTGTAATAGTCCCTGTAACTATTATCGGATTCACAAGATCCATAGGCAGAATCCTTTTCACCTTCACTCGACCCCGAAGTTGATGATGATGATGTGTCGACATCAGCATCATGGTGGCTTTCTTGTATTGAACTCATTGTAGTATGAACTGCTGAGTTGGAAGTGCTCGGCCTGAATTTAGTTGAGTTGCTACACGCTCATTTATCGGCAGGCAGTTCATCGACAGCTTCAGTTCTTTTCTGCCCTCGATTACCCATTAAACAACACCAAGCCAGTTCTATATTCAGTCTTGTCAATATTATAAGCACTTATCTCAACAATCCATTATCATTCTCAAATTCACCAAAATCAACGAGATTAAATGCTTGTTTGGCCAAGCTGGGAAGCCAAAAGTGATTATTTTAAAAAGTTGAGGTATTTAGCCAAGTTTTTAGAAAGAAAAAAAGTGTTTTTAATCAGTAACAAAAGTTGTTTTTCATTAGTAAATAGTCAGTACTGTATGTAAGCACCTCATTATGATTTCACGTCTCATTATAGAAACTCTCAGTATCCCATAACAGTGTTATAGTATGAATTTAAAGATCCATGTTAGAACTACAGTTACGTACATAGCCTGGTAGTGGATGATGCTACCCGCCATGTTATGAAGCATGGTGCATGATGATATGATATATAGCCTGGTGGTGGATGATGCTACCCGCCATGTTATAAAGCATGGTGCATGATGATATGATATAAAGCCTATCAGTGGATGATGTTGCCCGCCGTGTTATGAACCATGATGCATTATGATGTATAGTCTGGCAGTGGATAATGTTTCCCGTCATGTTATAAACCATGGTGCATTATGATACATAGTCTGGTAGTGGATGATGCTACCCACCATATTATAAAACATGGTGCACTTTTTGAGATATTAATAATCATGGCCACAAGGACCGTCGCCAAATATCCTGCAGACGCACACATCAAGGCCGATACGGCCATATATGACTACTATACACATGACAACTGTCTACAAGCCTCTAAAGAATACACGACATCATGAGGTCGGGACAGGGCCCCACCATATCCATATGCATATGCAAACATCATACCACGATCAGACTGCAACTCTGAAACAAGTAGAGTGCTCCAATATCAGCTGAACCAGCAACCTACTAGTGCGAAACGTCCCGTTGTTTACCTGAGTCTGCAGGCATGAAACGCAGCGTCCCCCGACAAAAGAGACGTCAGTACGACTGATGTACTAAGTATGTCAAGCATGCAGAATAGTATAACAGAGATACAAATGTAATCTAAAATAGAAACAGCCGATAGCAACAGCCGACAGAAACAACTGACCAGTAGAGAATGCCTCTGAGGGCCCTAATACATATGCCTAAATGTCACGCACAATGCAAATGCAGTATACATATAAATATTGGCCTTATAGGGCATCTTTCTTCCCATAACATACATACATATACATTGGCCCTTCATCAGGCATCTTTCTTTTCATAACAGCATCTGTGGGCATCATATCATTTCGGCCTCTGTGGGCATCATTTCATTTTCATATCCCAGCTGATCAGGTGGTCTGCGTATCCTGTTTCCCATCCCCAATATATGATCCAAGGTAATACATGAATACAATGCATGAATGACAATAAAATATTCTAAACTTATCGGGTGACATAATATTCTTGTACCTTCGGCTAACATTGAGCCTTGTACCCTAACATCTTTCCCATATACCTCAATAAGGATTTAGGAACATATTTAGACATATTTTTAACATAGGAATCAATAACAGGGACATCCTCGGCTACTAAGAGCAAAATAATTTATGGAACAATATCATGTTTACGTTTCGTTACATGGAACATGCCAAAAGAAAAAAATGAGTTGCCTTAACATACATGTGTCGACTCTACCATCGTCAATGAAATTGACCTTCTTTACTTGTTAATCTTAGAATTTCCTTAATGTTCTTGGGATTAATTCATCAAGTAAAGTTGCTGCAACATTTATGTCTTGGAGAAAATTCTCCAATTCCAAAATGATCTCTTCCATTTTACTTACTATTTTGTCCTTGGCAATTCTTGCCTTTATCTGCAGCATAATTTTTGGTTTCTTCCATTTCACTACTTCTTCTAACCAAATAAACCTTCATGATTCTTCTCTAGTGGGTTGTGGGCCCACTTGTTTTCCTAATAATAATCACACCGACCCCAAAAGTTGACACCACTTACATATAAATGTTTAGTCACTTAGAGCTTGCTCCCATGATGCCATGTGGAAATGTCCACATTAATCCATAATTCCAATTAATTAGACATTCACGTTAATCTCCTACTTAATCAATTACACACCTAACTAATTAGTCACCACTTAAAATTTTATCTTAATCTTATGTGCTAAAACGTGGAATATTGCCCGTAATTAAATAGCAATATTAATTTGCTAAAGTGTCTCCTTTATGAAATCACACGTAACCAACACAGTGACTCACCAAATGCTGCACGTAAATATTTTCACTTAATCTGGTCCCCCACTCTACTCTATAACTCAGCTGATCATTGTTGTTAATTAGCCGATCTTTGTTGTCAATTAGCCAATCATTGTTGTCCCACTTGGTAAGTCCTAAATTAATTCGGGATCACATCATTTTATATACTAGGCTCTCTATTTGCATACATCTAGATGTTCAAACCACCGCACGAAAGTACGAAGTGTCACATCCTCTCCCCCGTAGAAACATTCATCCTCGAATGTTGGGGTGATATATCTAATCCTCGTCACGTAGCCAGAAAATACAATTCCTGCTTCACGGGGCATATAATATAACATACATCATTACATCAGACCTTTCATGGTCCTTAAACATTAAGAAGTAGAATCCACCTTATACTTCTCTCAGAACCTCGGTGTTGGTCTAAAATAGGTATGGATATTTTTTTCATCTCCTCTTCTGCCTCCCGTGTCATTTCTTCTATGTTTTTATTCCACCAAAGAACTTTCGCGGAGGCTACTTCTTTAGTCCTCAACTTGCGGACTTGTCGATCTAAGATAGCAATAAGAACCTCTTCATATGATAAATCCTCTGTAATCTTCACATCGTCAATCAGTACAACTTGGGAAGGATCTCCAATACATGCTCTCAACATAGAAACATGGAAAACCGAATGAACAAACTCTATCTCCGAAGGTAAGTCCAACTCGTAAGCTACTTGACAGATTCTTCGAATTATGCGATATGTCTTATATACCTTGGGCTGAGCTTTCCCTTTTTTTCAAATCTCATTACACCTTTTATCGGAGAGATTTTCAATAAGACCCAATCATTTACTGAAACTCTAAGTCTCGCCGTCGCACATCTGAATATGATTTCTAACGACTCTGAGCGGTTAACAGCCGTTCTTAGATAAGTTTCACTTTCTCTATGGCTTGGTGTACTAAGTCAGGTCCAAATAACTCTAATTCGCCTACCTCAAACCATGCGATAGGTGATCTACATCTCCGTTCACATAAAGCCTCATATGGAGCCATTTTACTGCTAGCATAATCACCGTTATCGTACGCAAATTCAATAAGGGGTAAATGATCATCCCAACTTCCCTTAAATTCCAATACGCAAGCTCGTAACATGTCTTCGAGTGTTTGAATCGTACGTTCGGCCTGCCCTCTATCTGAGGGTGGAAAGTTGTGCTAAGATTAACTTGAGTGTTCAAACCCTTTTTGAAATGATCTCTAAAAATTAACTATGAACTGCATACTTCGGTCAGATATAATATAAATAAGCATACCATGAAGGCGTACAACTTTGCGTAGACCTCAGTTGTGTAGATGGCTTTGACTGCCAGGAATTTAGCAGATTTGGTTAGTCTATCAACAATCACCTAAATAGAATCAAACTTATAATAAGAGAGAGGTAAACCCGTAATGAAATCCATATTAAAATTTTCCCATTTCCACATCGGGATCTTAATGTTCTGAGTCAAGCTGTCAGGATTTTAGTTGTCATGACCCAAACCGGAGGGCCGCGACGGGAACCCGGATCCCACCAGCCGGGTACCGCTAATCGTACATTTACCACCTAATTATCATTAATTACGGACTAAACCGAAAGAAAACTTCATGAGATCTTTATACAGAAAGCCAACATATGTATATAAGTACTCATACCAAGGCCGACAAGGCCATACATGACAACTATCCACATGATACCTGTCTACAAGCCTCTAAGAGTAGCAACATCAAAGGTCGGGACAGGGCCCCACCATACCCATATATGCAAGCAAAAATGTACCGTACCAAAATTAGACCAACACTCCGAACAAGGAGAGTGCTCCAAAAATCCGTTGGATCCGCAATCAACTAACGTGAACGGTCACCCTGCCTATGTGAACCTGTGGCATGAAACACAGCGTCCCCCGACAAAAGAGACGTTAGTACAACTGATGTACAGAGTGTGTCAGGCATGAATAATAACATAACATGGATATAACAATAAACTGAAACAGGAACAATAATTATCTCTGAGGGTCCTAATACATATGCCTAAATGTTATGCACAATGCGGTATACATATACATCGGCCTCATTGGCATCTTCCTTACCATAACAGCCTCTGTGGGCATCATACCATATAATGGTTAATGAATGTATGCATGATGCAAATGCGGTATACATATATATATATTGGCCACACATGGGCTCTTCCATTCCATAATCGCCTCTGTGGGCATCAAGTTATATCGGCCACACATGAGCATCATATCATTTTGGCCTCATATGACTCTTATTTCTTTACGTGATGGTTTGTACCAGCTGCAGGTGGTGTGCGTATATAACGCCTTTCCCTTTACCCTACATATATATATATTATTTACCATATAGTAGTGTGCATAGCACAAATGGGTCCAGGATAATATATACTATGATGCAAATGAAAGTGCATGAATGACAATAAAATATTTTCTGAATTTGTCGGATGACAATAATATCCTTGCCCCTTTGGCTAATACTGTGAATATCAACATCTTTTCTGTATGCCTCAATAAGGACTTAGGAACATATTTAGACATGCTTTTAGCATATGAATCAATAATATGAATATTCTTAACTACTAGGAGTAGAATAATTATGAAACAATATCACGGTTATATTTTATTACATGGAACATGTCAAAAGAAAGAAATAATTTGCCTTAACATACCTTTGTACACAATTCCTTACAATTACACGAATTGAATGCAAAGTTTCCTTTTCCTAATCAAAAAATGAAGTATTGGTTGCTTTTAAAAGAAAAAGAAGTACTGGTTGCTTATTCTTGTGCACGAAAAGAGAAGGCCTCATATGTTTTCTGTTTTGGATTAATGGTAAAGCATAGAATGAATATCAAAGTCTAATCATTTTGACATATTTTCTCTTGCCATGTGTCGATCAATGGCAACGTATGTGCTTGGTCATCACAGCCACTTAATGCCACCTTACTTTAACATGCACGGTCACTTAATTTAATTAAGTGACATGCCTCAGAATAATTTATCAATCACACACATAATTAATTTTGTGATCCCAATTCATTTAAATCTTAATAACTTATAAGACCTTCATATACTCAGTGTCATAATTTTGTGATATGACACTAGTTCATAACCTCTTTAGGGATATTCAACTATTATTTTCGATCCCCATCGTCACACTTCTTACATCTAAAATTATTTCAGGATTTAATCCTTTTATATACTAATCTCTTTACTAGCATACATAAATATGACAAAAAAAATCCAACGATCAGGTCTATTTACACATGCCTAGCGATTTTATATACGCTGAGCCATTTAAACCGTAACCCGAAAGTACGGGATATTTCAAATTTCCCCCCTTAGAAACATTCATCCTCGAATGTTGGGGTAACATATCTAATCCCTGTTACGTAGCCCAAAAATATAACTACCTTCATATATCACTACATCGGACCTCGCATGGTCTTCAAGCATTAATTATAATACTATGAGATAGAGCTCACCTTATGCTCATTTCAGAACCTCGGCGTTGGTCTGGAACAGGTATGGATACTTGTGCATCATTTCCTCTTCCGCCTCCCACGTCATCTCTTCCACGTTTCTATTTCGCCACAGAACTTTTACAGAAGCTACTTCCTTAGTCCTCAGCTTGCGGACTTGTCGATCTAGGATAGCAACAGGAACTTCTACATATGATAGATCCTCTGTAACCTTCACATCATCAATCGGTATAATCCGATAAGGATATCCAACACAGGCTCTCAACATGGAAACACGGAAGACTAGATGAACAAATTCCAATTCTGAAGGTAAGTCCAATTTATATGCTACTTGACCGATTCTTCGGATTATACGATATGGCCCAATATACGTTGGACTAAGCTTTCCTTTCTTTCCGAATCTCATTATACCCTTTATCAGCGAAATCTTCAAAAATACCCAGTCGTTTATTTGAAATTCTAAGTCTCGCCATCGTACATCTGCGTATGACTTCTGACGACTCTGAGCCGTTAACAGTCGCTCTTGGATAAGCTTCACCTTTTCTATGGTTTGATGTACTAAGTCAGTTCCAAATAACTCTAATTCGCCTACCTCGAACCATCCAATATGAGACCTACATCTTCGTCCGTACAAGGCCTCATATGGAGCTATTTTAATAATGACGTAGTAGCTGTTATGGTATGCGAACTCAATAAGAGGTAAGTGATCATCCCAACTTCCCTTAAAGTCCAACACACAAGCTCGTAACATAGCCTCGAGCGTTTGAATCGTTCGCTCAGCTTGACCGTCTGTCTAAGGATGGAAAGTCGTACTTAAATTAACTCGGGTGCCTAACCCTTTCTGAAATGATTTCCAGAAGTTAGCTGTAAACTGAGCACCTCGGTCAGATATAATAGAGATAGGCATGCCATGAATTCGAACGACCTCCTTAATATATAACTTCATATAATTTTTGGCAGTGTATGTAGTTTTCACCGGTAACAAATGAGCTGATTTGGTCAGTCTGTCAACAATTACCCAAATAGAATCAAATTTCCGATAGGAATGAGGTAATTCCTGAAATAAAGTCCATATTAATAATTTCTCATTTCCATATCGGAATCTCGATGTCCTGAGTCAAGCCACCAGGCTTTTGGTGTTCTATTTTTACATGCTGACAATTGGGGCACTGAGCTACAAACTCTGCCATGCTCTTCTTTATGTCATTTCACTAATAAATACTCTTGAGATCATGATACATTTTAGTTGATCCTGGATGAATAGAGTACTGTGAATAATGAATCTACGTCATAATCCTATCCCACAATCCTGTTACATTTGGAACACATAGACGACTCTAGTGTCTGAGAGTTCCATGTTCGTCAATCTCAAAGGTCGTGGTCTTCTTCTGTTGAATGCTCTCTCTTATCTTCTTCAAACTATGGTCTTTCCATTGACGTTCCTTAATTTCTGATATAAGGGGTGATTTTGACACATTCTGGACTACAAACCCACCATCCTTCGAATCTACTAGTCGGACTCCCAAACTAGCTAACTGATGAAGCTGTCTCACCAATTTCTTCCTTTTGACTTGCACTGGCATCGAACTGACCATTGACTTACGGCTGAGCACGTCTGCTACAACATTAGCTTTGCCATGGTGATATAAGATGTCCACATCATAATCCTTCAATAATTTAAGCCATCTTCTTTGTCTCAAATTCAGCTCTTTTTGTTTGAATATGTATTGCAGACTCTTGTGATCCATAAAAATATCTACATGAACACCATAAAAATAGTGCCGCCAAATCTTCAGTGCATAGACTATTGCGGCCAACTCTAAATCATGTGTCGGATAGTTCTTCTCATGTTTCCTCAATTGCCTTGAAGCATAGGCAATCACTTTACCATGATGTATTAGCACACATCCTAAACCTGCTCCCGAGGCATCACAATACACAACATAACCTTCTGAACCCTTTGGGAGAGTAAGGACTGGTGCCGATGTTAATCTATCCTTTAACTCCTGAAAACTCTGCTCACAAGCATCGGACCACTGGAATTTTATAGCCTTTTGTGTTAACTTCGTTAGTGGTGCTGATATGGTAGAAAATCCTTCTACAAACCTTCTATAATAGTCGGCTAAGCCCAAAAAGTTGCGAACCTCTATTGGAGTCGTAGGCCTCGGCCAACATTTCATGGCTTCAATCTTCTTAGTGTCAACCCTTATACCACCGTCTGACACTATATGACCAAGAAAAGCCACTAACTTCAGCCAAAACTCACATTTGGATAGCTTTGCATACAACTTATGGTCCCGGAGCATTTGTAGTATTATCCGCAAGTGATCCACATGCTCTGTTTCCGAGTGAGAGTAAACCAGAATATCATCTATAAATACTATCACAGCTACCTCTAGGAATGGGCGGAAAACGCTGTTAATTAGATCCATAAATATTGTCGGTGCATTTGTAAGTCCAAATGACATTACTAGAAATTCGAAGTGCCCATACCTTGTCATGAAGGCCATCTTCGTAATATCCTTCTCCTTAACCTTTAGCTGATGGTACCCCGACCTTAGGTCAATTTTTTAGAAATATCTCGCACCTTGTAACTGATCAAACAAATCGTCAACTCGGGGAAGAGGGTACTTGTTTTTGGTAGTAACTTTATTTAGTTGCCGATAGTCGATACACATCCATAATGAGCCATCTTTCTTTCGTACGAACAATAACGGTGCGCCCCAATGAGATATGCTAGGCCTAATAAAGCCTTTCTCGAGTAAATCCTTTAATTGCTCATTCAATTCAGCTGGGGCCATTCTATAAGGAGGAATAGATATCAGCTGAGTGTCTGGCAATACATTTATACCAAACTCAATTTGCCTTTCAGGAGGAAGGCTAAGAAGTTCGTTTGGGAATACATCAAGAAATTCATTGACCACTGGAATTGATTGAGAACTAGGTGGTTCAGCATTGACATCCCTTGCCCGAACAAGATGGTATATATACCCTTTGGAGATTATCTTTCTTGCCTTAAGGTATGAAATAAATGTACCTTTAGGCTTTGCCGTATTACCTTTCCATTCAAGGACTGATCGCCTGAAAATTGGAATCTAACAGTCTTTGTTCAGCAGTCAACATTAGCGTAGCATGACGCTAACTAATCCATGCCTATAATAACATCGAAGTCAACTATTTCTAATTCCACTAAATCTGTTAGGGTCTGATGACTACAAGCTAATACTACACAATTTTGATAGACCCGTCTAGCGATTACCGATTTACCAACCATGTAGATACCACAAATGGATCCCTTATCAACTCAGTATCCATACCAAATTTACAGGCAACGAAAGGAGTAATATATGATAAATTTGAGCATGGATCTAACAACGCGTACACATTATGTGAAAGGACCGATAACGTACCTGTAATGAAATTAGGTGAGGACTCCTGATCCTGTCGTCCCATCAGTGCATAAGTACGGTTCTGGCCCCTTCCTCTGCCTCGACCAGGTAACGTCTGCTGACTCTACCCTAATGGGCGTACTGATTGGGATGAACCTGCTGCAGATCTGATCGGCTGGGCTTTGTCGGACAATTTCGCACTATATGATCATGCTCCCCGCAAGAATAACATACACTTTTCTCTTATTGGCACGACCCTGCATGGGTCCCACCACACTGCCTACATCGAGCCAACGGTGGCCTTATCTGCATAGAATTCCCTCTATAATAAGATCATGATACTTGTGAACTCTGGCCTGGTCTCATTTGAATATACTGATCAGGCCTCGATCCTGAAGATGGCAATGATGCGCCGGCTGTTGGGTAAGACGGTATTCTATAAGGCTGTGGCCTGGGCCCGCCTCCGAAGTCCCTCACGCCACTTACAGACTCTCCCCCTTGACCAAGTGTGTCCCTAAGCCAGTAACGAATATGTGTACCCGATCACTCATTTCAACTATAATTGTAGGAGCATATAGAGCCAAGGAATTAAACTGCAAGCTATATTCTTAAACGCTCATATTGCCCTATTCAAGACGTAGGAACCTGTCCTATATGGTCCGTCGAAGCTCGACTGGTAGAAAATGTTGTAAGAAAGCCTTTGAAAACTCCCCCCATCCTACTGGTGCAGCATGAGGTCCACTAGATTGCTCCCATGTTTCATACCAGGTTACTGCGACATCCCGCAGTCTATAAGAAACAAATTTTACCGACTCGGTATTGGTAGCATCCATCACCCGTAAAGTGCGATGTACCAGATCTAGAAAATTCTGCGGGTCCGCGTTCAAGTTTGTTCCTGTGATTACCGAAGGGTCTAGATTGATGAAATCCCAAGCTCTTGCACTAGCAGCTCTATTAGAAGGACCGGAACCTGACGTTGGACCTGAGCGGCTACCAATCGAGTCAGTTACTGTACCGTACTCCGCATATC
The DNA here is from genome assembly GCA_029783415.1 of Anisodus acutangulus. NCBI lineage: Eukaryota > Viridiplantae > Streptophyta > Magnoliopsida > Solanales > Solanaceae > Anisodus > Anisodus acutangulus. The sequence continues at coordinate 30,808,120 of CM056505.1, read as the reverse complement.
AAGATCCTCAACTGGGATATTAGGTGGAGGGACTAGGGGTACTGCCGCTCCACTAATCTCCCCTGATGGTGGTGATATGGGGGAATCATATGAAGAGGTCGTACCGAGGGTCTCACTCTGGCTCTCGCTAACGGGTGACAATCGGCTGGTACCTTTGCCCACAGCCGTATCTAATATCCTCATACTCTTGAACTTCTTCCTTATTGTAGGCATCGCTGAAATTATAAATACGAAATGGATTAGGAATGAAATACTTATGACTCAGCTCTACTGCATGATTTATGAGATGAAAGAAAGGAAACCATTCCTAAATGTCAGGCAACCTCTTGCTTATATGTATGGTTCATAACATACCCATAAACAAGACTCTACTAGACACGGCTTGTAGACTCCCTAGGACAAACATGCTCTGATACCAAGTTTGTCATGACCCAAAGCAGAGGGCCGCGATGGGTACCCGGATCCCACCCGCCAGGTACCGTTAATCGTATATTTACCACCTAATCATCATTAATTACGGACTAAGTCGAAAGAAAACTTCGTGAGATCTTTATACAGAAAGCCAAATTATGTATATAAGTACCCATATCAAGGCCGACAAGGCCATACAGGACCACTATCCATATGATACCTGTCTACAAACCTCTAAGAGTAGCAACATCAAAGGTCGGGACAGGGCCCCGCCATACCCATATATGCAATAAAAAATGTACCGTACCGAAATTAGACCAACACTCCGAACAAGGGGAGTGCTCTAAAAATCCATTGGATTCGCAATCAACTAACGTGAATGGTCACCCTGCCTATGTGAACATGCGGGCATGAAACGCAGTGTCCCCCGACAAAAGGAACGTCAGTACGACTGATGTACGGAGTATGTCATGCATGAATAATAACATAACAGGGATATAACAATAAACTGAAACAGGAACAACCGACCAATAATAATTATCTCTGAAGGTCCTAATACATATGCCTAAATGTTATGTACAATGTGGTATACATATACATCGGCCTCATCGGCATCTTCCTTACCATAACCCTCTGTGGGCATCATACCATATAATGGTTAATGAATGTATGCATGATGCAAATGCGGTATACATATATATATTGGCCACACATGGGCTCTTCCTGTCCATAACCGCCTCTGTGGGTATCAGGTTATATCGGCCACACATGGGCATCACATCATTTTGGCCTCATAGGACTCTTTCTTTACGTGATAGTTTGTACTAGCTGCAGGTGGTGTGCGTATATAACGCCTTTCCCTTTCCCCTACATATATATATTATTTACTATATAGTAGTGTGCATAGCACAAATGGGTCCAGGATAATATATACTATGATGCAAATGAAAGTGCATGAATGACAATAAAATATTTTCTGAATTTGTCGGATGACAATAATATCCTTGCCCCTTTGGCTAATACTGTGAATATCAACATCTTTTCCGTATGCCTCAATAAGGACTTAGGAACATATTTAGACATGCTTTTAGCATATGAATCAATAATATGAATATTCTTAACTACTAGGAGTAGAATAAATTATGGAACGATATCACGGTTATATTTTGTTACATGGAACATGCCAAAAGAAAGAAATAATTTGCCTTAACATACCTTTGTACACAATTCCTTACAATTACACGAATTGAATGCAAAGTTTCCTTTTCCTAATCAAAAAATGAAGTACTGGTTGCTTTTTAAAAGAAAATGAAGTACTGGTTGCTTTTAAAAGAAAATGAAGTACTGGTTGCTTATTCTTGTGCACGAAAAGAGAAGGCCTCATATGTTTTCTGTTTTGGATTAATGGTAAAGCATAGAATGAATATCAAAGTCTAATCATTTTGACATATTTTCTCTTGCCATGTGTCGATCAATGGCAACTTATGTGCTTGGTCATCACATCCACTTAATGCCACCTTACTTTAACATGCACGGTCACTTAATTTAATTAAGTGACATGCCTCAGAATAATTTATCAATCACACACATAATTAATTTTGTGATCCCAATTTATTTAAATTTTAATAACTTATAAGACCTTCATATACTCAGTGTCATAATTTTGTGATATGACACTAGTTCATAACCTCTTCAGGGATATTCAACTATTATTTTTTATCCCCGTCGTCACACTTCTTACGTCCAAAACTATTTCGGGGTTTAATCCTTTTTATACTAATATCTTTACTAGCATACATAAATATGACAAAAAATTTCCCAACGCTCGGGTCTATTTACACATGCCTAACGATTTTATATACGCTTAGCCATTTAAATAGTAACCCAAAAGTATGGGATGTTACATTGGTGCTCGGTTTTTTTTTACTTACTGACAATTAAGATACTGAGCTAAAATCTCTCCAATGTTCATCTTCTTATAGCTCCACCAATACATACCTTTGAGATCATGATACGTCTTAGTAGATCCAGGGTGAATGGAATATCGTGAGCAGTAGACCTTCGTCATAATCTTATCTCATAATCCTGTTACATTGAGAATACACAAGTGGACCTTCCACTTGGGGTCTCTCTCCCATTATGCTCGAAGGTTACGATTCTCTTTTGGTTAAATATCTTTCCCGGTCTTCTCTAAAAATGGGATATTCATCATGACGTTCCCTTTTCTCCTAGTATGAGGGATGACCCTGCTGTATTCTGAGTCATAGGGCTATCACTATCTGAATCCTCCAATTGGACTCCCACTTAACTAACTAATGCATTCCCTTATGTTAATTTCTCTTTCGTCCTCGCATTAGTCAAGTCGCTTGTGGGTAAATGATTCTATTGTCAACTTAGCTTTGTTTACTAATTGGTGTGCTGAAAATTCTTGTATTTTTAGTATCTCAATCATAAACACTTTATGGACAATTTTATCGAATCTGGAGTGCGTGTATCATAGCGGTTAACTCTCATTCATGGCCTGAAAGGAATCTATGTAATTTCTCACTACTCGTAATTATAGACAACTTAATTTCCTTACTTCTTTTGACACTTGTTCACTCATTTTCTTACTTGTTGTACTCTTTCTAATTCTAAAGTATTCTGGTACACGTACACAATCTCAAATATTGCTCATGATTCCAATCTTTGGCGTTACTATCCCTAAAAAGGTGAGTTGTTAACTTATTTCCTTATTCAGTACGTGGAAGATTCTGAAGAATTTGCATTACATGACGTTGGCCTACTATATCCAAACCTCATCATTATACTTAGATTCAAATTCCCTCACATACCTCATGGTTAAGACTTTCTGTCAATGGCGTTTTTGGGAAAAGATTTCCTTGGTCTCGTTAAGTTGTAAACTCATTACTTTATCTATCTCGTAGAACCTTTGGTCAGTTCAGAAATGCTCACAGACATCTGTATTTGCCTGCCATTTTATCTTCCTTATAATGTCATTATATCTTGACACATATTATTATTGTCTACCTTGTATCCCTAGGCGTCATTGGCCCATTTTCACTTGTTTAGGTGCTAATCTCGAGCTTTACTCACTGTTACTTTCGTTTACATACAATTTCTGAGAGGTATGAAGGCATATGTTGTGGAACCAATGCTGCATATGTTTAGGAACCAATGCTGCATATGTTTAGATCCAATCAACGGTGTTACATGATCCAACGATTTGTCAAGATTTCTTGTCTTATCATTATTAGATTTCCTATCGACCAAGTGTTCATTCATCCTACCTTTACGTTTCCACTTCAAGTTACCTTGGGGGGTCTCTTATCTCAAAGTATTTCTCATCTTATCTTCCTGAACATCATAGGTTCGTCACCTTGCCGAAGAGTTCTTACGGTCCTTCCTTTGCCATTGGTCCTTGCGCTGTTCTGGAGCAATCATACCTTTGTGAAACCTGCATAACCATAATTTCATTCACATTTATCCTTCTTGTTGAAATCCTTTCTTCTATTCATCGAAAAGCATTCCTTCCTTGATACTTGATCATACCATTCCATTCATACTTATTAACTGTTTTCATATTTCCTACCACCATTATTTGATTGTTTCATAATTTTCATCCTCATTTGCCCCTAACAAGCTATTATTATCTAGAGGTTATTTAGAATTGTAACCTGCTGCCCAATGAAGCTGAAGACCTTACCAATTCAATACCTATAACATACCTTAACTTACTAACATTGATACATGTAATTCTCAATAATATGCGGTATCGCCCTTTACGCAAGGTCAAGAGGATTATGTCCCTTTCCACTACCATGGATAACTCGATCCTTATATATGACTTGGGCTCACTATTCGGTGTACGTCACTTTACGTGATCTTCTTAAATTTACTGATGGTCACTCTTCAGACGATTCGGTTGTGGCAGTCCATTCTCGTTAATGATACCCCGAGATAATCCCCAATCCATTCTAGGTAAGATATTACAGTTTAGGTCGCACGTACATAACATATTCCCACATTCTAATCAACATGAGTCACTGTAAAACATGTAGATTTTCATAACCGGCTAAACCTTCCAATTATGTTTTCTGATTTTCATATGTACAACCCATAATCATCCTACCTTACCTTTGCGCATCAACTTGGGATAATTCGGAACGATGTGGCCATGGCTGCCACCCTAACCCAACCCCCTGTGGCACAATCCGGCATATGCTCGACCACACTGACTAAAAGATGATCGGGGCGGTCTTACTCGACCTTTACAACTTTGTCCCAGAGATATTGGCATCTTTGAACCCTTTAAATATCGTTGATCCCTGACTAATAAACTCTCTGACCCCTCAAGAGCCCATCTTCATCAAATGCTCTAGGATGAAGTCGTGTCTGAGAGGCAACTAATTGATTCAATACCTGCGTCGGCCTCCTTACATCCTTATCAGACGGAGCCAATGGTAGGACTGATGGTACGTGAGCTAAGCTTCCCTCAGCTTCTCCGGTACTACTAGATTCGTTGATACTTGGGAAAATAACTTACTCAAATCCTTGACGGATCTATCCCAATAGAGATAATACTACTCTTATTTACACTCAATCCAACTTCAATCTCCATGCTAATCACAATCCTACTGGAAGAAAGCATTACTGTAATCATAAATACGATAAGGTCTACAGAAAGAATCCTTACAATCTTCTGCGTTCCGGTGCTTAGTACTTCCTTTACTTACTTTTTTTCCCTGTATCCCAAAGAAACCATTTTGCTTTCCAGACTTGCATTATCTCTTCCTTATATGAGTGAGACAATTCCTCACAATCTCAAGTTTTGAGCATAATACTATCCTTTTGGCATATCCATCGTTTGGTAGAAGTCACTCATTTACTGACTATAAATATGAACTAACCGAAGTCTTTTTGGTGACTGGCATTACTGAAACAGTATCAGGCACGAGTTAAACTCGAATTCTTAAGACTCAACTCTACTGCACGATTTATGATATGAAAGAATGAAAACCATCCCTAAATGCCTTACAGCCTCCTGTTTATAAGTGTGGCACGCAACACACTCATAAATAAGACTCTACTAGACACGGCTTGCAGACTCTCTATGACAGACCTGCTCTAATACCAAGTTTGTCATGACCCAAATCGGAGGGCCATAACGGGCACCCAGCCCTACCTGCCGATCACCACTCTTCACATATTTACCAGCTAACCATAATCAATCATGTCCATAAGGACCGTCACCAATATCCTGCTGATGCACACATTAAGGCCGACATAGCCATACATGACTACTATACATAGGACAACTGTCTACAAGCCTCTAAAGAATACACAATGTCACAAGGTCGGGACAGGGCCCCGCCATATCCATATGCATATGCAAAACATCATACCATAATCAGACTGCAACTCCGAAATGAGTAGAGTGCTCCAATATCAGCTGAACCAGCAACCTACTAGTGCGAACCGTCCTGTTGTTTACCTGAGCCTGCGGGCATGAAACGCAGCGTCCCCCGACAAAAGGGACGTTAGTACGACTGATGTACTGAGTATGTCAAGCATGAAGAATAGTATAACAGAGACACAAAAGTAATCTGAAACAGAAACAACCGACACAAATAGCCGACAAAAATAGCTGACAGCAACAGCCGATAGCAACAGCCAACAAAAACAGCTGACCAGTAGTGAATGCCTCTGAGGGCTCTAGTACATATGCATAAATGTCATGCACAATGCAAAATGCAAATGCGGTATACATATAAATATTGGCCTCATCGGGCATCTTTCTTCCCATAATATACATACATATACATTGGCCCTTTATCGGGCATCTTCTTTCTCATAACAGCCTTTGTGGGCATCATATCATTTCAGCCTTTGTGGGCATCATTTCATTTCCATATACCAACTGATCAGGTGGTCTGCATATCCTGTTTCCCATCCCTAATATATGATTCAGGGTAATACATGAATAAAATGCATGAATAACAATAAAACATTCTGAACTTATCGAGTGACATAATATCCTTGTACCTTCGGCTAACATTGAGCCTTGTACCTTAACATCTTTCTCATATACCTCAATAAGGATTTAGGAACATATTTAGACATGCTTTTAACATATGAATCAATAATAGGAACATCCTCGGCTACTAAGAGCAGAATAATTTATGAAACAACATCACATTTACGTTTCGTTACATGGAACATGCCAAAAGAAAAAAATGAGTTGCCTTAACATACCTGTGTCGACTCTACCATCGTCAATGAACTTGACCTTCTTTACTTGTTAATTTTGGAATCTCCTTAATGTTCTTGGGATTAATTCATCAAGTAAAGTTGCTGCAACATTTATGTCTTTGAGAAAATTCTCCAATTCCAAATGATCTCTTCCATTTTACTTATTGTTTCGTCCTTGGAAATTCTTGCCTTTATCTGCAGCATAATTTTGGTCTCTTCCATTTCACTACTTCTTCTAACCAAATAGACCTTCATGACTCTTCTCTAGTGGGTTGTGGGGTCCACTTGTTTTCCTAATAATAATCACACCGACCCCCAAAAGTTGACACCACTTACATATAAATGTTTAGTCACTTAGAGCTTGCTCCCATGATGCCATGTCGAAATGTCCACATTAATCCATAATTCCAATTAATTAGACATTCACGATAATCTCCTACTTAATCAATTACACACCTAACTAATTAGTCACCACTTAAAATTTTATCTTAATCTTATGTGCTAAAATGTGGAATGCTGCCCTTAATTAAATAGAGATATTAATTTGCTAAAGTGTCTCCTTTATGAAATCACACGTAACCAACATAGTGACTCACCATTTAAATGCTACATGTAAATATTCCCACTTAATCTGGTCCCCCACTCTACTTTATAACTTAGCTGATCATTGTTGTTCCACTTGGTAAGTCCTAAATTAATTCGGGATCACATCCTTTTATAAACTAGGCTCTCTATTTGCATACGTCTAGATGTTCAAACCACCGCTCGAAAGTACGGGGTGTTACATGCACGCTAGGATCTATGGTATCAGCTGAGTTAGTGAGCCCCAGTCTTACGGGGCCTTATCATTTATTTTGTAGTCCTTATAGTTTATTACAGACAGTCAGGTATGTTGGGGCCTTGTCCCGGCAAACATTTAGCATTTTAGTACTCTTTAGAGGCTTCATAGACTAGAGTAATGGTTAGACAAAGTTTATCAGACTTTCATGTTTGCTGTGTTGGCACTTTTACTATGTTCAGACTTATTCAGTATTTTCCGTACTTAATGATTATTCAGTCAGACTTTTAGTGCATCAATATGTGCTAGTTTAATTCCTCTTTCAATATATTTTGATATCACATATTGATTTAGACAACCAATTGGTTCGTTCGGTCACATGCAGCTAGGCACCGAGAGCCGTGTTACATCCAAGCCATGGTTTGGGGCGTGACAAAGCTTGGTATCAGAGCACTAGGTTCAAGTGTCTTAGGGAGTCTATGAAGTCGTGTCCAGTGGGGTCACTTTTATATGTGTGTGTACGCCACTCATATGAATAATTGACCACCAAGACATTCAGGATTGTTTCACTTATTTCATACTCTAGATCATGCAATTAGAGCCATGACTTCAGAAATTCTTCTAACTCGTGCGTATTACGTTCCTTTCAGAAAATGTCTGCTAAGAGAAAGACAACTACGAGCCTAAGGGCTACTATTGATGCGACCCTAGATGTGGTCTCTCAGACTTAGAAAGTTTGAATTAGACAGTTCTTCGACAATAGGTCATCAAGGCTTGGTCCATTTACCACTGGTGTTCCAGCTCATGCTAGTGTGAGAAAAAAAGGTTTTCAGAATCCTACCTGGAACAAGTATGATAGAAACACCAAGGGGTCTGTCGTTCAGGCATTTATGGGTGCTTTGAGTGTGGCCAACCGGGTCACTATCTGAAGGATTGCCCATCAATGAAATAGAGTACCAGAGGTAATGATGATAGAGTGAAGGAAGAGGAGAAATCACAAAAAGAGAAAGACAAGGAATTTAGCAAGAGAGCTAAGTCCACAAGAGACCCCACGGGGCAAAATGTAATGATTTTAGCCACAACGACCATAAATTGCTTGCCATGGTTTGAAATGGAAAGGCGCCTAGGGCAAATTACCTATAATCCTAAAATATCTAGAGTTTTCGGAAGAAGTATATTTTTCGTATAACCCATGCACAGGAAAAAAAAAGATAGTGTATGACAGAAGAACTAGAAGCAGACGATATTAAATTTCTGGAAATGGTGTTGGTTCGTTTAAGTTTAGCCAGATCAGAACTAGAAAATACTACGTTAGTAAGTTACTATAAGAAACAGATATTATTATGAGATAAAAAGATGTAAAAGTCCCCTCTTAGGTTATGTGATTAAGTGTTCACTCCAGATATGTATAGCTTGATATGTTGTTGAAGTGTATAGAAAGTTCGGGGTTAGGTATTTCAATTTCCTTTAAGAGAGACATAATTTTCCTAAGTGTGATTCATGACTATAGTTCAGAAAATGATAGTATATGATCGTAGAATAGGGTCATCTAGCGAGGGGAAGTTAGAAATAACATTATGCTTCGCTTTGGTTGTTCAGAACAAAATAAGAAAATATGATGCTAGCATGTGATTAGTAAAAAAATAGTGAGTATGCTTTGAGCAGATATAGACGACGATTATAGGTAGTAAGCCAAGTATAGCGGTGTGAACAAGTTCCTAGTTAGGAAAAAGTAAAAGCTAATTAAGGAGAGTTTAGGATTATGAAGAGTGTATAAGTCATAAGATTATGTCTTCACTATGAAAAATGAATTGATGGTTTTAACAAAACTATTAGAGGTACGATTTGATTTCCTTTGTTAGAAGAACACTAGTGAGTGGGTGACAACTTGAATACACCCGAATACGTATCGGTATCCAAAAGGTTTAAGTTAAAATTCAAAGTATAGTGATTAATGGAAGAAGAAATCAGCTAAGCCGTAAGGGAGCAAACTACAAAAAAATAGCTTTAAGAGTTATTAGAAAGGAGACCCTAAGATTGACAGTGGGAGCAAAGTTAAGTCACTAAGATTTTGTATGATAGTTAAAAGTACATTAGTTCCTACTCTATGTAAGTAATTCAGTTTTTCCAGAAATGGATATTGCTCAGAAGGGAGTTTAAAGATGAGTAGTTTGTAACGTAAAGTATGAAGAATTTTATAAGTTTAGGAAAGTTAGTTGGATCCCAACAAGAGAGAAGGATCTGTAAGTATAAGACTTTAACCTTTGGTCTAAGGGAGAGATGAATAAGTCGTCAGTAAGTCCAATTGGATATTTGAAACCCGAAGAGTTAGTGTGGGATATGAAGAAACTCGGTTATGTAGTAAGGGAAAAATAATATAGTCACCATCAGGAGTATGATTCGTGTGTGTAAGAAAGAAGAATTGAGTAGAATGATCGTCAAGCGATTTAAGAAGAAATGGAAGCTTAATCCCAAATATAATTAGACCATACAGGACCATACGAGGGGTCGGTCCAGCGGCATACGAGTTAAAATTACCATCAGAGCTGGTTGTCGTACACTCAATTTCATGTTATAACATCCACATTTCCAGTATTCAGATCTCATATTATAACATTAATGTTCCAGTACTCAGATATACATGCCAGTTTAGCACTCAGATATTCATGTCATCTCAGTACTCAGATATTCATGTCAGTCAACACTCAAATATTCGTGCAGTTCAATATTCATTTAGTCTAGTATCTACTTAATTCAACATTCATTCAGGTCGGTACTCATTTAGTGTCACGACCCAAAACCGTAGGGCCGCGACGGGCACCGGATCCCACCCTTAGGGTACCACCAATCGTACATCCAACACCTAATCATAATTAAATACGGACTAAGCCGAAAAACATTATAGAAAATCTTAACCAGAAATCCAATTTTCATATATACATACCCATACCAAGGCCAGCCGACAAGGCTACACATGACAACTAACCACAAGACACCTGTCTACAAGCCTCTAAAGAATACATGACATCACAAAGACGGGACAGGACCCCGCCATACCCATATACTGAAGCAAAAATATTATACCATGACCAGACTACAACTCTGAAACAAATAGAGTGTTCCAACATCAGCTGAACCAGCAACCTACTAGCGTGAACCGTCACCCTCTTTAACTAAACCTGCGGGCATGAAACGCAGCGTCCCCTGACAAAAGGAACGTCAGTACGACTGATGTACTGAGTATGTCAGGCATGAACAATAGTATAACAGGAATATAACAACAACTGAAACATAAACAACTGACCAACAGTAAATGCATCTGAGGGTCCTAATACATATGCCTACATTTTATGCACAATGCAATATCCATATTCATTGGCCTCATAGGGCATTTTTTCCTTACCATAACAGCCTCTGTGGGCATCATTTCATGTCGGTCTCTGTGGGCATAATATGTCTAAATGTCATGCATAATGAGGTAAATACATATATACTGGCCACACAAGGGCATCTTCCTCCCCACAATATATATATATATATATATATATATATATTGGCCCTTAATCAGGCATCTTCTTTCATTAATCCACACAGGCTAGCCACACATGCTAGCCACACATGCTTTATCATTATCATATCCCAGCTGATCAGGTGGTCTGTGTTTCCCGTTTCCTGTCCCTAATATACGGTCTTGGGTAAAACATGAATTCAATGCAAATGAAAATGCATGAATCATAATAAAATTTCCTGAATGACATAATTTCCTTGTACTTTCAGCTAACATTGTAAATATCAACATCTTTTCTGTATGCCTCAATAAGGACTTAGGAATATATTTAGACATGCTTTTAACATAGGAATCAATAACATGAATATTCTTAACTACTAGGAGTAGAATAAATTATGGAGCAATATCACGATTATATTTCGTTACATGGAACATGCCAAAAGAAAGAAATAATTTGCCTTAACATACCTCGATTACCAACTCTTCAAATAATTTCTCAATTGAAAACATGAACTCCAACAGTTTGATACACGTGTTTTTTGCTAACCTTTGTTGCCCATGCTAACTACGAATTACGGCCATTAATTTCCAAGGCATCACACATCGAATTTGAAATAATGAAAAGGAACAATTTAGTTTTCTAAGTGACCGAAAATAAAGGGATTGCTTCTTTGGTTTTACACCAATGAATCGAAAGGCTCACAATTGAAATGTTAAAAGTTTGCTGAATGTTTCCATGCTGCTTCTTTGCCAAAGTATAGATTCCCTTTTAAATGATTCCTTAGTTGACTTAATGATGGCTCATCATGTTGTCTTCCACCAGCCTAATCTTGGCGGTGGAGAGGCCTAAATCAATGCCACATTACAATCAACGTGTCACCCACTTAATTAATTAAGTGACCTGCCTCCGTATAATTTATCAATCACACACATAATTAATTATGTGATCCCAATTCACTTAAATCTTGGTGATTTATAAAAACTTCATATCCTCAATATCATAATTTTGTAATATGACACTAGTCCATAACCTCTTCATGCACACACCAAATTTATTTCCGCTTTCCGTCGTCACACTTCTTATGTCCAAAATTATTTTGGGGTTTAATCCTTTTATATTCTAGTCTCTTTATTAGCATACGTGATATCACATAAAATCCCCGAGGTCCGAGTCTACTTATTACGCGTAGGTGCTTAAATCATTGTCCAAAATTCTGGGATGTTACATCTTTCCCCCTTAGAAACATTCGTCCTCGAATGTTGGGGTGACATATCTGATCTTTGTCGCGTAATCAGCAAATACAAATACCTTCATACATCACTACATCAGACCTCTCATACTCCCTTCCTGAATACCTGAGAATCGCCACCTTTGACCGAAGAGTTCCTTCTGTCCCTCCTCAACCATTGATCCTTACGCCGTTCTAGAATGATCATACCCTTGCGAGACATGTATAACCATAACCTCCTTCACCTTTATCCTTCTTGTTGTAATTCTTCATTCTATTCGTCACTAAACAGAAAACATTTCTGTCTTGATACTTAATCATATCATTCCATTAATTGTTTTCATATTCCCTACCACCGTCCTTTGATTGTGCCATACTTCTCGTCCTCAATGGTCAGCATAACACTCGTATTTACACTCAATCCAACTTCAATCTCCATGCTAATCATAATCCTTCTGGAAGAAGGTACTGCTGTAATCGTAAATATGATAAAGTCTACAAAGAAAAATCCTTACAATCTCCTGCGTTCCGATGCTTAGTACTTCATTTACCTTACTAAATATTTTGCTTTCCATGCTTGCATCATTTCTTCCATCTTCCGTATATGAGTGAGACAACTTCTCATAATCTCAAATTTTAATAATAATACTGCCCTTCTGGCATATCAACCGTCTTGGTAGAAATTGCTCATTTACTGGCTACGAGTACAAACTAACCGAAGTCTTTTTGGTAACCGACATTACTGAAATGGTATAAGGTGCGAGTAAAACTAGAATTCTTAAAACTCAGCTCTACTACATGATTTACTAGATGAAAGAATAGAAACCATCATTAAATGTCAGATAGCCTCATGTTTATAAGTATGGTGCACAACATACCCATAAATAAGACTCTACTAGACACGGCTTGTAGACTCCCTAGGACAGACATGCTCTGATACCAAGTTTGTCACGACCCAAAATCGTAGGGCCGCGATGGGCACCTGGATCCCACCCGTCGGGTACCACCAATCGTACATCCAACACCTAATCATAATTAAATATGGACTAAGCCAAAAAATATTATAGAAAATTTTAACCAAAAATCCAATTTTCATATATACATACCCATACCAAGGTCGACAAGGCCACACATGACAACTAACCACATGACACCTATCTACAAGCCTCTAAAGAATATGTGACATCACAAGGACGGGACAAGACCCCACCATACCCATAGACAGATGCAAAAATACTATATCACGACCAGACTGCAACTCTGAAATAAATATAGTGCTCCAACATCAGCTGAACCAGCAACCTACTGGTGTGAACTGTCACCCTCTTTAACTGAACTTGCGGGCATGAAACGCAGCGTCCCCCGACAAAAGGGACGCCAATACGACTGATGTACTAAGTATGTCAGGCATGAACAATAGTATAACAGGGATATAACAACAACTGAAACAGAAACAACTGACCAGCAGTAAATGCCTCTGAGGGTCCTAATACATATGCCTACATTTTATGCACAATGCAGTATCCATATTCATTGGCCTCATCAGGCATTTTCCTTACCATAACAGCCTCTGTGGGCATCATTTCATGTCGGCCTCTGTGGGCGTAATATGTCTAAATGTTATGCATAATGCGGTAAATACATATATAGTTGCCACACAAGGGCATCTTCCTCTCCACAACATATATATTGGCCCTTAATCAGGCATCTTCCTTCATTAAGCCACACATGCTTTATCATTATCATATCCCAGCTGATCAGGTGGTCTGCGTTTCCCGTTTCCTGTCCCCAATATACGATCTTGGATAAAATATGAATGCAATGCAAATGAAAATGCATGAATCACAATAAAATATCCTGAATGACATAATTTCCTTGTACATTCAGCTAACACTATAAATATCAATATCTTTTCCGTATGCCTCAATAAGGACTTAGGAACATATTTAGACATGCTTTTAACATATGAATTAATAACATGAATATTCTTAACTACTAGGAGTAGAATAAATTATGGAGCAATATCACAGTTATATTTCGTTACATGGAACATGCAAAAAAAAGAAATAATTTGCCTTAACATACCTCGATTACCAACTCTTCAAATAATTTCTCAATTGAAAATATGAACTCCAACAGTTTGTTAGACGTTTTTTTTGCTAACCTTTGTTGCCCGTGCTAACTACGAATTACGGCCATTAATTTCCAAGGCATCACACATCGAATTTGAATTAATGAAAAGGGACAATTTTGTTTTCTAAGTGACCGGAAATGAAGGGACTACTTCTTTGGTTTTACACCAACGAATCGAAAGGCTCACAATTGAAATGTTAAAAGTTTGTTGAATGTTTCCATGCTGCTTCTTTGCCAAAGTATAGATTCCCTTTTAAATGATGCCTTAGTGCACTTAATGATGGCTCATCATGTTGTCTTCCACCAGCCTAATCTTGGCGGTGGAGAGGCCTAAATCAATGCCACATTACAATCAACGTGTCACCCACTTAATTAATTAAGTGACCTGCCTCCGTATAATTTATCAATCACACACATAATTAATTATGTGATCCCAATTCACTTAAATCTTGGTGATTTATAAAAACTTCATATCCTCAATATCATAATTTTGTAATATGACACTAGTCCATAACCTCTTCATGCATACACCAAATTTATTTCCGCTTTCCGTCGTCACACTTCTTACATCTAAAATTATTTCGGGGTTTAATCCTTTTATATTCTAGTCTCTTTATTAGCACACGTGATATCACATAAAATCCCCAAGGCCCGAGTCTACTTATTACGCTTAGGTGCTCAAATCATTGTCTAAAATTCCGGAATGTTGCATTTAGCTACTCATTCAGTTCAGTATTTATTCAGTCTGTATTCGTTCAGTCTGGTAATTCACTTAGTTTAGTAAACATCCAGTCCAGAACTCACGCAAACATATACTTAAGGCATGCAAGTTCGACCATGAGAACTAAGACCCATCATTCGAGGACGAACGATCCCAAGATGATAACGTAACACTCCGTAAATCTGAATTAGGTGTGGATGTGTTAAATGATTATTAATGAGACATTTTATCCATATGAAGTCCCATCGGGATGATATTAGGTGAAAATAGTTTGTTTGAAATCAAGACGGATAGTAAGGTGCATAAGGTTCGATAGAATCGACTAAGTTTATGATAAGTCTGACTTTCAGCCTGATTTCGTGCAAATACATTTGGAATTTTTGAAAAAGTAAATGTGAAAGTTGTATATCTTTGAAATACCTTTTCAAACATATATTGTGGAGCTCAATCGAAGCTTTGTGCTAGGAGTTATGGCATATTTACTGAACGTTGTCACCAAAGTCAAAAAATGTAAAAATTCATCTAAGTGTAAAATGGACTGGGGAGCTCGCCCATCGAAGGCTAGAGTGAGACAACACATCGCTACGGACCTCTCTCAGTGAGACAGGGGGTCCAAAATTCTCATCCTTTTAATATAACACTCAGTCCAAAATATCATTCACCAATTCGACCAACCTTGTAGAAAACCCTCTCAAGAGAATTTTTCTCTCCTCTCGACCTCCCACAACAAGGTAAGTTCGCTCCTAACAATTCCTTAGTAATTCTAGCATTGAATCATGATTAGTAACATGATTCTCTAACTAAAATATAGGATTAGCAATGAAATTATTCACAAGTAATTCAAGTTAGGGTTTGGAGCGTTCTTCATCATAAAATAACATAGTTCGTTGCTAGGAGCGATTACAGGTATGTGAGGCTAACTCTCTATGTGTGGGAACTTTATTAATTATCCCCACACCTCGTTCATCAAGATTACTACAAACTTCTCAAGATATAGAGATTATGCCATAGTTCATGAAAAGTTTAAAACTTTTATATTTTAAGGATATAACATCGTAGTTGTTCATAATTATCACTTTGAATATTGTGAACCCATTACTTAATCAGTATAGACTCGTGTTCGATATCCCACGAGTCTCAGTCGTGACAATTCAGTACTATGAATAGTTAATACTTCAAACTTCATAATCAGTCTATGAATACATGTCTCAGTCTAGTTCTGTTCAATATTCTAGTGTCATGCATTACAATACAGTGCCTCAACATATGATACTTCTTCGAAAAAGGCTGAAATATGATGAACCCATATGTTACACACTTACATTATGATTTTACATGATGATGAAATATGATGACTCTATAGTTTAGGAACTCATGACATGATTCACGAAATCATAAAGAGTTTAAGAAACATAATTGTATCAATTGACAAGCATGCCTAAATTCAAGAATGCTTATGCATAGTAACACTCTATATCCCATGAATAGTTTATGAGTTCATATCTTAGTTCAGCATAATAATAGTCAGTACTGCATATAAGCACCTCAGTATGTTTTCACGTCTCTGTATAGAAACTCTCAGTATCCCATAACAGTGTTACAGTATGAATCTAAAGATCCACATTAGAACTATAGTTACGTACTTAGCCTGGTAGTGGATGATGTTACCCGCCATGTTATGAAGCATGGTGCATGATGATATGATATATAGCCTGGTAGTGGATGATATTACCCGTCATGTTATAAAGCATGGTGCATGATGATATGATATATAGCCTAGCAGTGGATGATGATATCCGCCGTGTATGAACCATGATACATTTTGATGTATAGCCTGACAGTGGATGATGTTGCCCGCCATGTTATGAATCATGGTGCATTATGATACATAGCCTGGTAGTGGATGATGCTACCCACTATATTATGAAACATGGTGCATTGTTTGAGATATAGCCTGGTAGTGGGTAATGTTGCCCGACATCTCACGACCCATGGTGCATTGTTTGAGATACCTATTCTCTGAGTTAAAATGAACTACGGTATGGTTCATTACAGAACATAGTTGACTCCCCCCAATATTAAACAAATTATTATGCTCAATGACACTTATGTCTATGTTTCAGTTTCAATTAAGCCTTCAGTATTCATATTTATCTTATGTTCATGTATTTGGGCTGCCCATTCCCCCGAGCACCCCAAAACTTCTTATTTCCTTCTGTTAGTTTTACATACTAGTGCAATTCAAATGTACTAACGTCTCTTTTTCCCAGGGCCTGCATTTCACGGTGCAGGTAACGACTTTCAGGATGACGCGTCTGCATGCTAGGATATCTGGTATCAACTGAGTTGATGAGCCCTATTCTTTCGGGGGCCTTGTCATTTATTTCACAGTCCTTATAGTTTATTATAGACAGTCAGGTATGTCGGGGCTTTGTCCCGGCAAATAGTTAGCATTTTAGTACTCTTTAGAGGCTTCATAGAATAGAGTAATGGTTAAACATAGTTTATTAGACTTTCATGTTTGCCGTGTTGGCACTTTTACTATGTTCAGACTTATTCAGTATTTTCCACACTTAATGATTATTCAGTCAGACTTTTAGTACATCAGCATGTGTTAGTTTAATTCCTCTTTCAGTATGTTTTGAAATCACATGTTGATTTACCCAGCCGGTTGGTTCACTCGGTTACATACATACATGCACTGAGTGTCGTATTAAGCCTAGGCCATGGTTTGGGGCGTGACAATTTTCCGTACCATGTGGAAGGAGTATATTAAAGAATAGCTAGTTAATACTATTGTTGATTTATTGGACTAGTGGATCTTTGTAAAATTATGTGGATTTGAAAGTTTGTAATAACATATAATTGTAAGTGTTCATTTATAAAAGAAATATGGAGATATATGATTTACTAATGCGGTGTCTTAAGATATACTGATACCTTATTTATGAACTACGATTTACTCGTTTGGTAGGATTGTATAAGAATTGAGGAAGTTTTGATATTTTTCACAAATTATGAGGCTTTCATATTTATGAGAAAAATGTAACTTAAGAAATCCAAATTGTATGCTCGAACAAAAATTCAACTTCAAATCAATCTAATTTCTAATAAATGATTTGACATAAATTGAAATGATGTCCAAACGGGCCCTTAATTGTGGTCTTAAAATCGTTTAGTGTTCAGTCACTTTTTAATATAAAAAATGGACAAAAATATCCTTATATGAAATACGAAAACGCTTCAGTATGTGCTCGAGTTTAAAACTTTTACAAGTGAAACTTCATCACACTATATTGTAGTTCGAAATTTCCCTACGAGTTAAACTCAAGCGCTTTACTGGAGTTTGGTACTTCACACTATACTATAGCTCCAACTAAATTTTCTTAAAAAATACTCTGCCGTAACTTTTATAGCAAGGCAAGTTCGAACTTCATAATACAATTACGAGCTTGAAACTCCACGACTTTGTTCTTGTGTGCAAGATATATATATATATATATATATATATATATATATATATATATATATATATATATATTATGCATAGTAAAGAGACTCGAAGTTTACTCCAAACTAAGACGATGAGGGACAAATTCAAATCCACGTGCAATAACTAGAGCTCTATAACCGTTGACACCTAAGCCATGAATCACATCAAACTTAATAGGTCAAAATCACATATCAATGTAAACTAATAACTGTTAGCACCCAAGTCATGAAACACAGAGACTCATAAGAAAATCATACATCATCGTAAATCACATATGCAAATGAACATGCTACGTACATTATACTAGACAGTTAAACTACTTATCCGATAATAAACCTACATAATATTAAACTAACATAAATAAAATACATATAACGTTGTACTAGCATAAAAGGGCAGCCCGGTGCACTAAGCTCACGCTATGCGCAGGGTCCGAGGAAGGGCCGGATCACAAGAGTCTGTTGTACGCAGTCTTACCTTGCATTTCTGCCAGAGGCTGTTTCCATGGTTTGAACTCATGACCTCCTGGTCACATGGAAGTAACTTTACCCGTTACTCCAAGATTCCCCTTCAACGTTGCACTAGCATGTAAGAATAAAAATAGCAAGTTGTGTTCATACTAACACATAAGGAACTCATGGGTATATCTCTAATACCCGCATATTATACGATACTCCAAGAGTGTAATATATGTAAAACAATATCAATTTCGAAAAACTCCTTCATTAATGCTAAAGTTCTAATTTATTTCGGTCCATACGTAACATTAACCCTTCAAAATTGCCTTTTCTCATCCGGAATCCTCCAAAAAGCTCAACTATATTCAAAAGAATAATTCACAACATTAAATAAGGCTGTAGCTCAACTATATTCAAAAGAATATTTCACAACATCAAATAAAGCAATTGGACACAATTTCATAATTTAATACGCGATCTAAATTAAAGTCAATTCCCACATGGTCAAATCTCAAATACAAAGTGTATTTCGGATTTACTCATAACTCCAAGGTCCGAACCTATAATTAGTTTTTCAATTTGAGTTCATTTACTATCTCAAATCATAATATATCTTTTAATCCTAGAGCTTAGTCCAAAAAATCAAACATCCATTCGAATTTCATGTATTTAACTGTACAATTTATTGTGTAATAAAGAGATTAAATCCAAGTCCAGGACACTTAATCAAGATTGCAAGTAACCCTTTTAAAAAATCGCCTCAAATTGAGCTCCCCAAACCCAAAACGCTGGAATGAAAACAACTTTGAAACTACTCAATTTTGTACCTCAAGTGTTTCTATTCTCAATTGTGACTAAGACCATCATGATCGCGATTCAATTGGGCCTGGTCTCAGACTATCGCGTCTCAACCAGTCTTCCACATACGTTAAGGTCACATGGCGTGGACCCACCAACCTCTTTCCAAACTTACACAATCACATACCCTATCTTCGTGATCGTAGAGAAATAATATGACCACTTTGAGATAACGAGACATGACTTTGCAATCGTGATGCACCATATCATAACAGAAAAACTTTTAGAAGTTTCAAAATATAAAATGGAGGGCAAAATTCAAAATAGAGAGGGGAGGTTAAGTTATTATAATTATTAACTTGAGCCAAATAACTGAGAGTGTAAAAATCTCTTGATTAAAAAATTAATTTGATAGATAAATATTACTAAAGCACTAGATTTTTAATTTTTAACAATTTATATATAGAACTTGCTTGAATGTACACATATTATGAAATTTTATATACATAGGAAAAACTCAAATATGCCATCGAACTATTAGAAATGACTTATTTATGTCATTCATTAATAGTTGGGCTCATATTTGCCATCGTCGTGACCGAAATAGCTCATCCATGTCACTTTCCGTTAACAATTCAAATGATTGACCAATTTTGACGTGTGACCTTCAATTAGAGGTCCACATCGCTAAATTAAATCAGCCCAAATAAAATTAAAATCATCCTAAATAAAACTAAATTCGACCTAACCAGAACCCTTTTAAACCAAATTCCTATTCTTATTTCCCTAATCACATTATAGATCAAAATAAAAATCCGTTGCTTATCTTATATTGAAAATTAGCTACTACTCTAAAAGGATATGAATACCATTCATTAACTACTTGTCAGACCATCTCTTAGCTAGAAAAACCAATACATTCTTAATATCAATTTTAATAGTATATATAAAATTAATTATCAGACTATCCATTAGCTATTACTATAAAAGAATTCTTCTAGTATGTGAAGTTTATAATTCTCACTTCGTACGAGATCATGCTTCTTTACTCTCCCATTAGGTTCAATCTAACATAACTAATGAGTTTTTGTTAATTTTATTTGAGTTGGTTTAATTTTGAGACGTGGACCTTTAATTAAAAGTCACGTGTTAAATTTAGTTTTTTTTTAAAATCAATCATTTGAGTTGATAATAAAAAATGATATGAATAAGCAATTTTGATCACAATGACATAAATAAACCCAATTACTAATGAATGATATTGTATATTTTTATTTGATGAAGATAATCTAAATTTCAGTGTTACATCATATACAAATGTGAGTCAATCCAGGAGGCTTTTTAGTTTTCGAGATGCTAAACTCTTTTTCATATATAATTACTATGTATATCAATGCAAATCCACTTTCGTTTTTTCTAAGGAACTAATCTTCTCATTTACTATCAACATCTTTTGGAGCCCATCTTGAACGTCTATGAAAAAAATAGAAGGATGTTTTTTTGCTAAGGATTTGCAGGTAAATGATTTCTGATAATTCGGATTTTTTCACTACATACGAAAATAGAGCTAACAGAACAAAGCAGCGATTCAAATCCCCATTTCCCGACCGTTTCGTATATTCCGTCACCGTTTCCGGTCACCGGAAAAATCAAACTATCTATATTTTCGAGGGAAATTGGATTGGATTGATTTACAATACAAACATATTCGTTTCAATCGCCCAATTGTGATCCTTGAGGTTTTCTTCATTACCATTTGAATCTCATTTTATTTATTTTGGGTTTATATGATCAGATTGTATTGTATTGTGCTTGATATATGCATATCTTAAACCAAATTTTGTAACAATTGATCAGGTGCTGCAAATTTAGTTTTTGGGAGTGTCTGAATAAAAAATAATATTTTTGAGAATGAATTCATAAATTGACCTAGATTCATATAGCTAACTCCAACAACGACATACGCAATGAAATCTCACAATGTGGGATCTAGGGAGGGTAGAGTGTACACAGACTTACTTCTACCTTGGTTAGTTAGCTAGATTCATATAGCTAACTCCAACAACAACAACAACATACCCAGTGAAATCTCACAATGTGGGATCTGGGGAGGGTAGAGTGTACATAGACCTTACTTCTACCTTGGGTAGATAGCTAGATTCATATAGCTAACTCCAAATTAAAAAAAATATGATATATATTGGGCTCAAATGTAGTGGAGTAACCTTAACTAGTTTGGGATTGAGATATAGTTGATTGACATTTAGCGGGTTATTTTTGAATTCATTAGTTACTGCTGCTAAATTGTTTGTGTTGGCATCATTTCTTGTCTGATAATTGTGGTAGTCAATTATTTTTGAGTTGGTTATTGGGTGAAGTCTCGGCCTTTGCTCTTGGAAAGTAAAAGAGAGAGACCGTGAGAGTTCGAGAGAGAAATTTTATCAAGAGTTAGGGTGGAAAAATATGACAATTAATTTTTTATGAATATTTAGTTTCTTGGATTTATTACTAATTATAAAAAAAGTAGTCCATGTACCTAATTATGGACTATATTCCAAAATAGTCTTTTTTCTTATGTTGGACTGAAATGCTCGAGCTTTCGTGAATATCCAGGTCGCTTATTTGAGGCAATTTAATTGACAAAGAAGTCTAGACATTTGGTGAAATTACATTTCAGATTATGGCTTTTGTTTTCCAATTTCCACTATGTCATTTTGGTGGAAATCTTGTTTTCTTCCTCAACATTTTGGTGGAGGTTTGAAATATCAGAGACATTACGCTTTAAGAAATGTTAATTAGTGAATCTAGTTGCTTTACAGTTCCATATAGCAAAAAGGTAAGCTTTTCACACGTGCTAAGTCAGTAAGATATCCTTAATATGAGAAAAGGTTGTCTAGATACCCTTGGTGGACAAAATTAGTTTCTTTTTTTCAATAAACCACTTGGTCTTGAATTTGCACTCCATTACCACATGCATTTTAATTTTCCTTGTTGAAATTGTTTCAAACTAATGCGATATTTCTCTTCAGCCATAAAGAGGGCAGGATCTCAAGCATTTTAGACAGGAAAGCAGCTTGTATTTATCATACGGTTGTGATTTACTGGTTAAAACTGACATTTTACTGTCAGTTAAAGGCTGACCATGCTTTGCAGAGGAGTATAGGTTTCAGTCAATTGGGATCTTTCGTTCTCCATTAAAGCAAACAATTGTGACTCGGGACGATTGCTATTCTAAACGAGGATTTTGATTTGTTTGAGTACAGGGGAAATTCTTTATTCTCTCCTCTGTGCTTTGTTTGATGAGGGATACTTCATTCTTGTAACATGCCCCAAACTCCTCAAAGATCAGTCTTCACACTTTCTCTTATCTCCCTCCTTCTCTCGTATACTCTCCTCCGCTTGTATCCTTCTATTTCCTTTCCCCTCTTGAGGAGCCCTCAAAACCAAACCCTTGCATTGACTATATCTACAGAATCCGAGCCATATACTACTGCTGGCCCTCATGACTACCAACACCACCGGAGGCAACAATCCTATAGCAGAAACTATAATGTTCGATTCCATCATTATAAGGTAGCTGAAGATCTTCGTAATTATCTACAAAATAATGTGAAATTTAAAGGGTGGGAATGGATTGAGAGAAAAAATCCTGCCGCAAAGTTTCCTACAGACTTTGGATTGGTGGCAATTGAGGAGTCTGTGAAAGAACTTCTGTTGGAAAAGTTCAGAAAATTGGTTCTTGTAAAGGATGTTTCTTTGGATTTGAGCTATCAAAGGGTTGTTCTTGAAGAGAAGAATGAAAAGATTGGGGCTTTTATTGATGAGAATAAGAGGACTGGAAAGATTTTTACAGCTATGTCCTTCAGCGAAGATCAAAGCTATGCAGTGGCCAACACAAGTAACATGACGATTAGTTGGAAAAGACAGCTACTTATGCAGGTATGACTTTGATGAGTTTATTTTTTGTTACATGTGGATTTTCTGCTAGCTTTGGCTGTAACAATATGTTAAAGGGCTTAGCCATGCACGAAATGCTCCCTGAGTAATGCAGGGGTAGAGGGAGAGTGGGCGTATATGTACGCAGCTCTCTCCTCGCATTTCAGCAAAGTGTTTTTTTCTACACCTCGAAGTCGTGACATGAAAAGGTCACAAATAGAGCACTTGGATGTTGCACCAAGGCTAGCCCTCAGTGTTGGAATACATTCTGCTATAATTTCTTATGATTGAAATATGTTGCATGGTATATGTGCTGAGGAAATTAATCTCTTCTTTAATTTATTTTCATGTTATCTTTATATTTTTTTCGAGTCTTATCATGATCTGTTCTTCTACAATTGGCATTATGTGTGAAGTCGAAAGCATTATAAATTCACAGAAGAGAATTTGTCTTTCTAAGGACTTGACGGAAGGGTCAAAGAGCTGACATTTGAAGTGATTGCTGCAATAGAATCTTATGAATAGTTCTCCGCTGTTTTACAACCCAAATGCCTCGGGTTAGAGACCCTATGTTGTTTTGAGCTTTACTTTTTCTGGAGAGGTAGCCGTGTATATTCTGGAGATTCGTACAACCTTATAGTTTGCTCTTTTTACTATTGTACTTTTTTTTTAACATAGTTGCTTTATACCTCTGTCCTTGCGGTAGCTAAAGTGATGAGGCTGTCCTAAAAAAATAAACGTGAAATAAAACAGTATATATGTCCACCTGATTATTTCTTCTGGAGTTTCTCTGCTGAAGACCAACCAGTGAATGTATGTTTTTGGTGCGAGAAGGGAAAAGGGAAAAGGGAGAGGGGGAGAGATTCGCCTGAAACTGAATAGTTGGAACTTTCTGCTTTAAATTCCTTTTTCTAATGATACTTTGGCTTATCCTATTGGATACTTATAGTAGTTTATTTGTGACACTTTGTTTCGGAGTTCTGTTAAAGGATAGACCCCTTATGAATAATTGCATATCGCTGTCCACTGATATACGACTTCTGTGGTGAAAAGTTGTTTCTTGCTAAGATATATGTGTAGGTTCATTTATAAAGAAAGAAGACGTCCTTTTATTTAGGTGCATGTTTTATGCGTACCTATGTTGTCAACAGTCTTCACCCTGCTGTTTTGTCTCTCTTTGAAAGACCTTCTGGGCAGAAACTAAGGTTTTAAATGCAAGTAGATATCTTGTTAAAAGAACATGCATAAACATGAGGTGGGTTCTAGGGAAAGTTAATTATCAGGTCAGTTAGGTATTTCCATTAAGAAGAATGTTGAAAATTAAAATTGGGCTGCATATACTTGCTTCATAAAACATCTATTTCAAACTCGAATTGTTTAACAAATATAGGGTGAGATTGCTGTGCTCCATTGGGTATCTTAGGAGGGAGAAGTGCTGAGATTAAGCCTTTTGATGTTTTACTTCTCCCTTCTATTAGTTTCTTTTTATTTGGGTACAATGGTAAAGAATTAGTTGTGAAATGGATAGTTTTACTTGATTGTTGTTTCTGGCAGCACTTCTAAAAGAAACTAAGGTTAAGCTTTTCTTTACTACTTGTGTCTTGATAAACTTTATTTTGTCTCCTTTGCATTTCATTTTGTAGAAATCTCAAGTCACATCCCTTTTTGGGGCAGATTCACTCTGGTCGAGAGGGTATACTGGTGCTAAAGTTAAAATGGCTATTTTTGACACAGGTATACGGGTTGATCACCCTCATTTCCGCAATATTAAGGTATGTACTTTTTGTTTTCTTTCTATTTGTTTGTATCAAAGAAATGATTAATTTCAATTTAATGTTGTTTGAGTGAATATATATATATATATATATATATATATATATATATATAGTTAATATACATATTTGGGTGCCATCTTTTCCCTATCACCATTATACACAAGGTTGACTTAAGACCCTTTACTGGTAAACACGGGTTGATACATGATATATTTCAGGAACGCACAAATTGGACCAATGAAGATACACTGAATGACAATCTAGGACATGGGACATTTGTGGCTGGTGTCATTGCTGGTCAGGATGAAGAATGTCTTGGTTTTGCTCCTGACACAGAAATATATGCTTTCCGTGTTTTCACAGATGCACAGGTAATGGATTTTTATCTTTCGACATCCAATTCTGTAATGGTATCTAACCATGTTCTTTTAAAAAAACATATATACTCTTAACCATGTATGCAGGCAGAGACTTAATATCAATGATTTTGTGTCTCTATTAGCCTGGATTGATGTTCATGGGAGTTTGATGCTGCTAATGGTTTCCCAATGATTAAAAATCAAGCCCTCTCAGTATTTAGTTGCTATAATTTTTGCAAATTACTTATTTACTTATATTTAATTTGCAAAATCAAGAATTGTTCTGGCTCATTTACTTTTCTTTCTCTTTGAATGAGGGTAACACACTGTTTAACAAGCTAAGACAAACTTTGTTGCTTTTTGACTCCTCAAACTTGGGAAGACCTAGTTATGTACACATGGCTTGTATCCTTTTCTGAAGCCCTAAGAAGCTTGTATCTAAGATACACCAGTGCTAAAACCCTTTTCTCAAGAGTCAAGATATCTTCCAAACTGTTGGGGTTGTTCCTCCAGATCTCGTTCTTCTGGTGTGAAAGAAGTTGGTTCAGCTGGACTGAGTAAAAGTTCTAATTCGCTCAACTCTATTGGGCTTTGGTTAATATTGTCATAAAGTGTCCTAAAACCGGATCTTTAGTAAAAAAAGATGGATCTTGTTGTATTACTAACCCGAAAAGAAAAAAGATAAACCATCTTGTATTAATTTTGAAAATTCCTGTCAAGGTTATGATAATTGTGTCTTCAGCTCATTGCAGGTCTCTTACACGTCATGGTTTCTTGATGCATTCAATTATGCAATTGCAACCAATATGGATGTGTTAAATTTGAGTATTGGTGGGCCTGATTATTTAGATCTCCCTTTTGTGGAAAAGGTGAGGTCATCAATCTTTTGGTTCTTTTAGTACCCTCTTTGTCACAATACAAACTGCACTTTCTATTCGGGGCATGTAAAAATGTTTGACGCACTTCTCTAGTAATTTATACACCCTTGTGGTCCGGCCCTTGCCCGGACCCCGCGCATAGTGGGAGCTTAGTGCACTGGGCTACCCTTTTCCACATCGATCAAGACTTCAAATCAGTAAAGGAACATATTTTCAAGATCGTTTAACAATTCAAATTTAGATTTTGTTGGCACAATTTTCCCTATCTATGGCTATTGAACAACTTTAATGTTTCTCTTACAACCAATGTGATAATTGATGTACATGTCAAATTAAATTCTAATCTGCCCCCATTCAAACTACCCATGTTAAACACAAATGGAGCTAGTACCTGTAAAATGGTGTGATGCTTGGGGCATGTATTAGTCTCCTTCAATGAATGCATCTACTGCTGCATTAATCGATGTAATTGCCTGGTTTAAGATTTTGTGCCATTGGTTGTCTCAGAATTATTAGAAGTTTGGTTTCAACTATCAGCATGTGAATGATATGTTTCCACTGCTGCTTGACATAGTGCATGTAAGACTGAAGTGGATAGCCATTGCTATTAAGGAGAACCAAGATCCAATAAGAATTAGTAGCTTCCGATCTTACTTAGTTAGCTTCCATAAATATTGATGCAAGTGCAAATTGCATATGTGAATACTGTTTGTCTGTACCTGCTTGGCCCTTTTTTAGTTAGAGTAGCACCCTTCCTGAGCTGATTCTGCGCACGTTTCTATTAATTATGGAAACTGCACCATGTTCATGGTGGTCTCAAGCATGAGTGTAACATTTTTACTTGGGATGCAATTTAATAATAAAGACTCTGAGTTGTAAAGATTGTGATATTGTTGAATTTACCATTATTGTCAGCATGAATACTGAATAAGCAGTAGCGATGGATGCTTTAGTTTTATATTGATGACATGTGACCTATTTTTAGGTTTGGGAACTTACAGCAAACAATATTATCATGGTTTCAGCAATTGGGAATGACGGACCACTGTATGGTACTCTAAATAATCCAGCAGATCAAAGTGATGTTATTGGTGTTGGTGGCATTGATTACAGTGATCATATAGCCTCTTTTTCTTCTCGTGGCATGAGTACCTGGGAGCTTCCTCATGGGTATCACTTCTTCCTTCTTTGCTTATCTATATTATGCCTCGAGTATAGGTTCCTTAGAATTAGTTTTCCCTGTCCTCTTGGAAATAGTTTCACCATTCTACGCATGAGCAGGTATAGAGTTTAGGTGCGAATGGACGTGGAAGCCTCATTTATGGGGGAAAGGAAATAAAAGAACTGCATATTCAGTCACGCCCCGAACCATGGCCTGGGCGTAACACGGAACTCGGTGCCTGGTTGCATGTGACCGTGCGAACCACATGGCTTGCTGAATCAACATGGGCATCAAAAGCATGAAATAATAATTTAAAAACTTGTAAAACTGAATACTGTAAATAATAGTTTGAAAATATAATTGCGGAAATAATCTGAAAACATAATAAGTCTGAATAACTGACACGATATGCTAGACTAGTCTATGAAACCTCTAAACTTGAGTCTGACTGCTAAAAACTGTTTACCAAGACAAGGACAGGGCCCTGGCATACCTTTACTGCATAGCATGACATGTAGAATAATTTAACTAACACCCCAAATGAAATGAGGCTCATCAATAACTGATACGTGGAAATTCTAGCAAATTGATCCGTCGTCAAGTGCAGGCCTCGGGCAAAAGGGGTGCAAGTACATTTGAATTGTACTCGTCTGTAAAACAATTGAATGAATAAGCAAGGCATATGAAATAATAGGAACTGAAACTGAAGCTATAACCTGAGCATGAGCATGTATAATATCTGGCATGAATATATAATAAAATATGGTAAAATCATTTTAAGTTGGAGAGCCTTAGTATAATCGACAACATGAAATCACCACATGAGTACGTGTATTCTGGTACCTGGCCCGACCAGCAGAGCAATCTCATATCTTTTCGGGGTCTGAGACATGAACATGACATGAAAGGATCCAATCAATAGTCTGAAGGTATCGTCCTAACTGAGCGGAGCGATCTTTACCCTACGCTGGCATATGTAGTTTTAGGTTATCTGGACCTTCTCGGTAAACCTATGCTACTCCCAAAAATACTGAACATGAATATAAGTGGCATCTGTGCCCATGATTTTCAAAGCAGGAACCATAATATAGTTTATAACATATATACATAAATAACTTTTCATGAAAATCTGTATAAGTATATGTGTATAATTCTTGAGACATGAAAACATGTAAAAATCCTTGGAGTGGAACAATCTGAGTTCATAACTGATATCTGAGAGCTCATGGAAAAGATAACACGGGCATACATGAATTACGGGCAGGTTCATGACAATCGTAATAATACACATGAATACAATTATCTGAGATATGATTGAGCATGGCAATATATATATATATATATATATATATATAATTAACTTGTATCTGAGGTATTTCATGAACTGGAATATAATTCTCTAACTCTGAGTAGAAATAGGGTTAACGTGGCGTGGGGAAGAATAGTGATGTTCCCACACGTGGATAGAAGATCTACATACCTCAATTCCGGCGTTTAAGCGTAATACAACGTTCGCCACTCCTTTCAACTTTAATCTATGGCAATACATGTCAAAAGGAATCAATATTAGTAATGATACTCATGTTTTGACTATCTAGGCATTTTATCAAACCCTTGATGGGCATAAAGCTCCACAACTTCCATTAATGGTGTTCTCTTCACCCAATTCCCATTCTATTACTTCTAGGTGATTCTACAATCTCAATTAGATAGAATTAACACCATTCTTCATCATGGATAGAAACTAAGGATCCACCAAACAGTATAACCAAGTTCTCTATCTGTTCCCTCAAACAAAGTAGTAAGTAATAACACAAGATATTTACGTGGAAAACTCTTTGCTCAAGGGATTAAAAACCACGACCTACCAAGTAGGATTTCCAACTTCACTAACCAAGTAACTTCAGATTACAATCTATTGCAACTTAGGAATTAAACTCTTAATCCCTCACCCCTTACAATACCTATATTGTAAGCCTCTTCACAATACGTATATTGTAAAGCTACTGTTAGAATAGGAATAGGATTTCATATATAGTATCCTACTAGGAAAATGATTGTAATGTAGTGTCTAGAAATAGGGCTCAGTGAAATCATGTAGATACAATAATTCAATAATATATTTTGTTCCATAATTTCTCAATTGGTATCAGAGCCTTAGTGAGAAAATAAGAATAAAAATACAAAAAAAAAACTCAATTGCCGAGCACTTTTCCGGCAAAACCACCACTGTTCCGCGATTGCGACACGTTCCAGGGGTACTGTCCATATACTAGTACCACCATTACGGTCGGAATCTTTGCGCTAACTTACCCAGAAAATTCTGTTGCGGTAGGGTCACTCACACGCTCTCACGCGCCACCAACAGAACTAGATTTCCGGCGTCACGCGCTCCATGCGCCAGCGCGTGCGGTGTTTTCCGACCACTTTTCCGGCAGATTATTTTTTCAGTAGGGTCGCCTCGTTATTCCGACCCTACCCATTATTTTGTTTCCTGTTTTCGAGCATTTCTCGGTGACCATATCGACTTTCTAGCGCAGTTTACTTAATTTCCGGCCATTTTTTTAGTGTTCCTGTTCAGTTGAGGTCGACTCAGCCTTTCCAAGCAGTCCTTTGCCAAATTTTGCAGGTTTCAATCGCCGGATTAGGTTTCAAAGATCACAAATTATTTTCCTGAAATCGAAGTTTTTCTAATTCACCTTTATTTCAAACACGGAACCTATTTAATCACCCCAGCGAGTCCCTTCAAGGCAGAAGCTTCGTGCTTTTCTTTTGCTCAATTTTTCTTAAAAGTTTTGAGCCATGTCTCTCGGATTTGATGTTTTTAATTCCAAAAATACGGGAGTTGGAAATTCAAGTCCTATTATTATTTCAAAATCCTTAATAAGGAGATCAGAAAATCAAACATTACAGTCTAAAATTCGACGAAAAAGAGGTCGTTTTGGAAGATCTAGACCTAAGTGTAGTTATTGTAAAAGGCTTGGACACACTCGTGAAGTATGCCGATCTCGACCTAAGTGTAGTTATTGTAATATGTATGGACATGCTCGTGAAGTATGCTATTCTCTGCATGGTCGACCACCCAAGAATACTCATATTGTTCAGACTGTCACTACAGGTAACCAAC